>JAJHSJ010000016.1:58214432-58236932 GCA_021015155.1 Magnolia officinalis | reverse complement strand
TATGCTACACGCTATTTTCTACTTAGAACACTGATATATACATATATATGGCATAGGTAGAGCAGTATAAGATTCTGGCATAGGACATTTCACAGCTGTATGCTGATTCATATAAACATTGAGTTTGACAGACAAACTACTGATATATTATAGCAGCAATACATGCTATAAAGCGCACCCGCACTATATTAGAAATTGTTGAGAACATTTATTTACTTTTTATCAGCATTAGCTATAAATTGTTGAATACGGAAATGTACTGACCAGGAAGTAGTTCAGCTGCACGAACAACTGAGGCACCGGCTGTTCCCAGAGCAGAAGGATCGTAAGCAACGAGTGCGTAGTTGTGAACAGGGTGAAGGAAAACTACCTGTGGTGTAAACATTAGTTAGTCACTTATGACCCATAATGTTAGCCTGGGACAATGAATGCCAAACATGTAATCAGATATTACCTCTCCTGGAATTTCTATGGGAAATGCAGCAAATGAGATCATAACGTCAGAGACAGAACGGCAACTGTGTTCTTGTCGACAGCAACCAATCCCATGCTTTCAGAATGATATATAATAACACCTGTTCCAAAGAAATGCTGCGAGTGGACACCATCAAGCATACATGATGGTGGCACATGAACCTGCAAGTTTCACCATAGTAAGTCAAAGCGCCTACTGCAAATGCAACACCAGTCAGCAATTGAACAAAATACGGAGCCCATACTCCTAGTGGTAAGTTACAACCTATCAGCATAGCAATCGACACTGGTGTATAACATACATGAAAGAACTTTATAAAAACTTCAGTGATCAACACGAAGTTCTTATCGGCCAATATTGTCCTAAAAAAGCCTCCACTCTAGGTGGGGTCAAGGCAAAACAAGCCAAAGCACAAGAGAGGCGAGCCACCTTCTGAAGTTAAAACCCAAAAGGAGGAGCTAACTGTGTATCCGCCCTAAGATTTCCCAAACAAGTCCATCCTCTGCTGGCTCCATAAGGAGCACTTTTTCTTCTTTTTTTTCACACGCACACACACCCCACATACACCCACACACTCACGTCGTAGTGGGATTTCACCACCTATGGGTACTCAAACCCTTGACCTGGTGTTGAAACTCATGTAAGTCTACCACCGGGGCAAGTGTAAGGACCCAACTCCATGAGGAGCACGTGCTAAGCTTCTCCACTAGGATGACAACCATTCCCTTCCTTGTCTGTAAGATCGCTAAGATGCTTTCTGAAATGTAATATTCCAAACTATGCTACCCCCTACTATCTCATAGCATTCTTTTACCAAGCACCTGTTAAAGAGCACCCCATAGAGGTTAGGGAATTTTCTTGCAAGAGTATCCTCACCCACCCATCGTCTGCCCTAAATCTCATTCCTTCCCTAATGGTCATTCCTGTGTTCCTTTGAATGCCACAAATCTGCGAATATTCTTCCACACTTCCGAGCCAAATCTTCTTCTTCTTACCCCTAGGTCCCAGCCTCTGTTCTGTTCCCCATATTTTCTAGTGATGATCACCCTCCATAAGGCTAAATGTCCACAACCACTTCCTTAGAAGACTCTTAAGTTAGGGGTGGCAATGGGCCAAGTTTGGATTGGGCCAGGCTAGGCCCGAACCCAGTATGGGCCTACAATAGCAGGCTGCAGGCCCAAGCCAGGCCCCAAAAAATCGATTGGGTCCTAAGCCCAATCCAACCCGAAATTGATAAAATCCCTATTTATCCCTTGAATTTTCCAAAGCTATCAGTTTATCAAGTGGGCCACAGATGCACAAAAAGTAAATAAATAAATAAACATTTTAGAGGAGTGGAACCAACAGACTGCATTGAAGATAAATGGTTGCCTAAGGATTAGAATGCATATTTATAGGATATAAGTGTATATATATACCCTAAAAAAATACATGTATATAAAAAGCTGGGTTGGGCTAAACTGACTTGAGCTTGAGCCCTACCAGAAAATTGATCGGGCCATGCATGGTGGCCCAAGCCCACTGAAAGCTGGGTCGGGCGGGCTACCCAGCCCATTGGCACCCATACTCAAAAGTTCTCCCTAATCCTCCCCAATCCAAGACTTCATGTTCTGCTTTTTAAATATTGCTCCATTTAATATTGTTAAACTTAAGAGAATAGATTGTGGAAGACATGGAGAGGAATAAAAGAGGAGGAGAATATTTTCTTCACAACCCTCCCTTCCAAAAGCTCTTATTTATAAACCACTTGTTACAAAATATAAGCTCAAACTAAAATAAATCAAGTCTAAAATATATAGCATTATCTCCAAGTATATGGTGCAACACATGACAACTAAATATATGATGCATCTAGGCATACAAGTTGATCAGTCAAAGACCCGGCCCATCCACGAGTCATGATCAAGGAGAATCTAGACCATCCAACAATCTACGTTAAAGATTTGAACAACTTTGAAGGTTTAGATTGATCTGATGGAAGACTAATGGTCCTAATATGTGCTACGAACAATTAATCATCCATTTAGTTGTTAGAGTTTGGTTGAACAGGTTTTCTTTTATTACTTTCATCACATATTTGGTGGGCCACTCTTCTGGTATCAAACAATGTCTGGATATAAAATTGGTAACGTCCAAAAGATTATTAAGGTAGCTTTTAAATACGCCCAAGATCTTACAATTCTGATACCATTTGATTAAATTATGGCCAATTTACATAGAGCCTATAGGGTTGACAGGATTCAAGGGAATTTTAGGGGAAAAAATTGTTAGAATTAAAAGTAATAGATGGTTAGGTTAATAATAGGGTTCTCTTGCGTTAAGAAAGATTATGCTGCATGTAAAGACTCTTTTCTAAGGTGTGATGATGGAATAAAAAAAGATATTTTTCTTGAGTTATAGCATATGATGCTTTCCCCTTGGCATGTTTTAGCCAATGTTCGTACTATCGATATCATTACACGTATCGCTGGTTGGGGATACGGAAACATGTAATGATATCACCGATAGTATTGCTGATACCTGGAAATGTATCTTGACTGAGGGAAACATTAGGTAAACATGGGGACATGGTGCAATTTCTCGATGATACTTCAACAAATGCTAAAATACACATATTTGCATATTTAGGGATCAAATAATAGTAAGAAAAGATGCATCATGCATACATAATAAGTTTCTCTTTAATGGGGGCCTAAAAGCATATTGTTGACTCAGGAAAGCGTTGAGGAAACATGGGGAAAATGGTGGATCCATCCATCCATCCATACACATACATAGAGACAAAAACACATGCATGATCCATCCATCCAACTATCCATGCATGCATGCATACATACAATGATGCATACATACACACACACACACGCATGATCCATCAATCCATCCATGCATGCATACATGCACATAAACGCATGCATGCCTACATCCATCCATCCATCCATCCATCAAACCATCCATCCATCAATGAATGCATATATATACACGCATACAAACATGCATTTCATCATACAACCATGTACTCATTAAAAAAAATGAATTGAAATTTTTTTAATAAAAAGTTTTTGGCAATATTGATAATATCGCCGATACATTGGCAAATAAGCGGCATTTGGAATTTATAAAGTCGAAGAGATCACAATACATTGGTGATACTTTGCGATAAATTGACAATATATCACTGATACCTGAAATTTCTGATATTACCAGTGTTGTTAGGATCGCCGAGCTGGTGATACCGATGATATCATCAATATTATCGATAATATTGCCGATACTCGAATCAATTGTTTTGCCTATGGCAGAAGAAGAGCATAGGTTTATTGTTGTTACTAGCATAGCGGCTAGTAGGTTATTAAATATTAATCAACAGTACTTATTTTGATCTTTTTGTTGCGTCCATCGAGAAATTTAATGGTTTGATCTTCAAGTAAAAGGTATATATCCAAATTGATACTCCTATTCGATTTGGTTGTGTCAGGATACCTTTCTTCCCTCCAATCTCTTTTGTTTTTTATTCCCTTTTTTTCCCCCCTTTCTTACAACCCTGTCATAAAGTTTTAAAGGGCTCTCTCTCACCAGCAAATATAATGGCCTCTCTGGATCACCAAAAGTTTTGCCGCATTGTAAAACAACCACCGAAAGTGTTGTCAGAATATCCTAAATATCTATTACTTCTAATGTTAACCCTTTTTTCTTTTTTTTTGAAAGGTAACACTACTAGGGTTTGAACCCTGGATCACTCACACACACACACACACATTACAATGTCTCTACCAGCTCATCTAGTGTTAACAATTTTTTCACTACAATAATAAAAATATCATTGAATCCTGTCACAACCCTATAAACTATGTAAATTAGTCGTAACTCACTCAAATGACATCAGAATTGCAAGATCTTAAGCTCGTTTAAAAGCTAACTCAATAGGCTTTCAAATAAGACCAATTTCATGTCATTCGGACATCACTTGATACCCGAAAAGTGGCTCACCAAATACATGACGAAAATAATAAAAGAAAACTAGGTCAACCAAACTTAACTCTAACAACTAAATAGACGACTACTAATGTGGTCCATAGCACACATTAGGACCATTGATCTTCCATAAGATCAATCTAGACCCTCCAAATTGTTCAAATCTTCAATGTTGTTGGATTGTCTAGATACTCCTACACGACCGTTAGATTGGCCAAATCTTTGACCAACCAACTTGATTGGATGCGTCACATCATGGCTTTCAAATAGGACCAATTTTATGTCGTTCGGACATCATTTGATACCCGAAAAGTGGCTCACCAAATACATGATGAAAATAAATGTTATGGCATTTGTGCTTTTCTTCAAATCATAGCAACAAAATTAACAGAACAAAGAACACCGAATTACAAAAAATCCAAAGGGATGATAATCAGTGGCCCTCTTGTCACTCCCTCTAAAAGTCCATTGGTCACCTTGTTTCAACTGCTCAAGACTGGGGAATAAGATATGAAATCACTATAAGATATTTGATTTTGTTAATACATAAGACAAGCCTCCGTAGCCCTGACTTATCAGACAAGGCCTGCTGGAATGCAAACCAACCATCTCCTTCAATCATAAGCTTTCCAGAAAACAAGGAAAAGATGGGCTGTCCTTCTCTAAGCATGAACAGATTAATAGCAATTGACCCACCCCAGTTACCCACATAGGTTGATTCCTCATATCCTAATCAATCATGACCATGGTTGGGCCCACCTGGCCCTACAAATAATTTTGCATAGCAATAAGGTACGAAGAACTCATACTAAATTATAGCTCTTCTAATATTAGTCCATATTTTCGATAGAGCTTTTGCTAAGACCATGCACGTAGAACACTCGTTTCCCTGAAGAACACTCCCGCAGAAGAAGAATATCCCCTGCGATGATGCGATTCTCTGAGTGGATTCAAGCTCAAGAGCTCATTGATATTCCTCTTACTGGAGCTAGATTTACCTGGACAAATGGTAGGACGGATCCTATTCAATCCAGACTAGACAGATTCCTTGTCTCTTTGGATTGAATCGAGGCCTTCCCCTCTGTTATTCAACTTGCCTTACCGCAGACCACTTCTGATCATTCTCCCCTGTTGCTGCTCATGGAAGATGATAATTGGGGGCCCAAACCCTTCAGAATTTGCTCTACATGGTTCAAAGTGGAGGGTCTCAGAAAGAAAATAGCTGAATGGTGGAACGGTTTCCAGGTGGATGGCTTCGCCAGCCACAGGTTGATGTGCAAACTCAAACTTCTCAAATCTAAGCTGAAGGAATGGTTCTATGAGGTTCACCGCTCTAGTATGATGGAATCGGAGGCTCTTCTCTCTGAACTTAACGGTATCGATTCCGCTGCTGAAGTTGAACAACTCTCGGCTGACGCCCTCTCCAGACGTATTCAAATTATTCAGTCTCTTTCAACCAAAGCCCTGGAAGAGGAGGCTGCTTGGAAAATCAAATCCAGAGCCAGATGGTTAGCTGATGACGACAAGAATACCAAGTTCTTTCATAGCATAGCCAGTATGCGTGCCCGTTACAAGAAAATTGTCAGCATAAATATCAACATTCAACGAAGAATGTATTGAGGACAAAATCCTGATCGCTGACCTCGCCATTGAGTATTTCCGTCGTCTTCTAACCTCTAACGCCCTTCCTAGGCCGCACCTCGATCACCTATCCTTCAATTCTTTGGACTCTGCGGATGCCGACAAGCTCGAAGCTGAATTTTCGGAGGAAGAAATAAAGGCTGCCATCGATTCTTTGGGGGCTGATAAAGCCCCAGGCCCTGATGGCTTCCTCATCTCATTCTTCCAATCCTTTTGGGAATTAATCAAACAGGACGTTTATCTGTTCTTTCGGGAATTCCATCACAGAGGCAGGCTTTCTAAAGGGATCGGAGCTACCTTCATTTCTCTCATTCCCAAGGTGGCAGGAGCTTGTTCTTTCCCTGACTTCAGACCCATTAGTCTGATTGGAGCCCCGTACAAGATTCTAGCAAAAGTTCTCTCCACCCGCCTCTCGAAAGTGATCGGTCAGCTGATATCGCCTAACCAGAATGCTTTCATTAAAGGCAGACAGATCATGGACTGTGCTATTATTGCTAACGAGATCCTCCACTCGTGCCAGAGAGAAGCCAGGGGAGGGAATATTTTGTAAGTTGGACATTGTTAAAGCCTACGATCACGTTGAATGGGATTTTCTCCAATACTTATTGATGCGTATGAGGTTCGGGGCAAAATGGAGAAATTGGATTGCTGCCTGTGTTGGATCTGCCCAATTTCCTGTCATGCTGAACAGGTCCCCCAAAGGTTTTTTCAACAGTTCAAGAGGTCTGCGTCAAGGAGATCCCTTATCCCCCATGTTGTTTATTATTGTTGGGGAAGCCTTTTCCAGAATTATGCTCAAGGGCCAAGACGAAAACATCTTGAAAGGAATAGTCATGCCAGGTATATCCAAGCCTGTTACTCACATCCAGTTCGCAGACGACACCCTTATTTTCTCTGAAGCTTCTGAAGCATACACACACAACCTCCGCACGGTGCTCTTCTGCTGCGAGCCAGTTTCCGGTCTTCATATCAACCTGGCTAAATCCAAACTCTTGGGGATAAATGTCTGCCCTGACAAAATTAACCAATTCGCTGATCTCCTTGGATGTGCTACTGGATCCTTCCCTTCCATGTTTGTTGGCCTCCCCCTCTCTGCTGGCCCCCCTCCTAAATCTATGTGGGATCCCATTGTTAACAGATTTCAGAAAGTTCTGGCGAGATGGAAATGCCGATACCTGTCCCTGGGAGGTCAACTCACTCTCATCAATGCTGCCTTATTCAATCTACCCCTATATTTCATGTCCCTATTCCGTTTCCCCCCTACCATTCTAAAATCCATCGACAACATCAGAAGAGACTTCCTCTGGTTCAGGAAAGACAATCACAACAACATCCACCTATTGGATTGGAATCATGTCTGCAAGATCTTCAGTGAGGGAGGGGTGAATGTCAAAGACCTGAGGAAAATGAACACTGCTCTTTTAGGCAAATGAAGTGGAGGCTAGGGTCGGAACCTCACGCCCTATGGTCCTCTATTATCAAAGGAAAATATGGGGCCTCCAATGGAGGATGGTGGACCAACAACTCTTCGGCTTGCAGGGCGTCTCATCTCTGGAAAGGGATTCTTAAGGTTAAACACCAGGTCATCCAAAATATCAGTTTTGAGCTTGGCAGCGGGAAATCCATTCGTTTTTGAGAAGATAATTGGGTGGGCGATGCTAAGCTTAAGGATAGGTTCCCCTCTATCTTTCGCCTAGCCCCAATAAAAAATGTTGTTGTCTCGGATTGTTACATCTCTCTGGCCTCTAAAATCGTTTGGGACGTGAGATGTATCAGGAATCTTAGAGAGGGTGAGATTTCTGATCATATCGACCTCCTCAACTGCATCTCCAATACAGTGCCCATGATCACTAAACCTGATAACCTCATCTGGAAAATCGATAAGTCTAGTCGATTCACGGTCAGATCTTTCTACTCTTTCCTCTCTTCCCCCTCGAATCCTCCGATATCGGCTTCCCCTTTCATCTGGAATTACCCGATCCCTCCCAAGATTAAGTGTTTTGCCTGGTTGGCGGACCGTAACAAAATCCTAACAGTCGACAACCTCAGAAAACGTGGTATGCAACTGGTCAATGGTTGTCCCGGTTGTCTGCAGGAAACAGAATCGGTGGATCATCTTCTCGTCCATTGCCCATTTATTCGTCAAATATGGAACGACTTCCTGTCCCGGTTCAACATCTCCTAGTGCTCCCCCCCTACAGCCCATATTTTCCTTTCGTCCTGGCACGGGTGCAAGATCGGTCAATCCAGAACAGTGATTTGGAGAATGGCCATTATGGTCATATGGTGGTCGGTCTGGCTGGAAAGAAACGAAAGATGTTTCAATGACACATCTTTGTCCGCCATCGCTGTTGGATCCAAGGCCAAGCGCATGATGGTGGAATGGGTTGTTAATTATAAAGGCCTGTCAGGCCAGGATTTTTGTTTCTTAAGGTGTTAGCCTCTTTTCTGTTATCTCAGCAGTTCTGAGCGCCCCCCTCTTTGCTGTTCTTTGTTTTTCTCTTTTCTCTTCTTTCAATAAAATCTTCTTGTTGCCTCAAAAAAAAAAAAAAAAGACCATGCACATAGAAGGCATACATTCTAAATGCCATTACACTGTGGCAGATAGGTGCAATATTCAAACCATCCATCAAGTGAGTCTGACCATAGATGTTCCGGCCCATAAATAAATAGGGTTAGCTCAATAGGTGGGCCACAATGCTAGAAACTGGTGGACACATGGAAAACTCCAAGCAATTTTTTCTCCTCACATTTGATAACTGTGGACCACCTGCCTAGTGGATGGACCTGATACTTGGGCCAGAGATCTAGATTTCAGTACCCTTCTAATGGAAGGATTGTATCTCTTACCCATGTGCCAGGTTGTGGGCATATGTGCGGCGTGTACATCAGCTGCCTTGTACACACTTGTGGCCAAAGAAAATCTCATTTTAGATATATTATACTACTAACTCATACTGCAATCTTGAGTGTAGCAAGGAGTTGTGGAGCCACAAACCCTTTTGTTTTGAATTGGCTTGGTTGGAAGATAGTATTTTGTTGCCAATATAAAGGATTGTAAATGGGTTCTCAAGTGGACAGGAGTCCTGCCCATAGATTGATTATTAAACAGGCAGGATCATAGATTGGGTTAAGGGTAAGAGGGACTCATCTGAATAAGAAAGAGATAGGCTCCTTGATGCAATCCGCTTCCTTGATTGCAGAGAGGAGTCCCCCCTATCGGAAGACGAGTTAGTGGAGAGAAACGCATTGGAGTTGGAAGTAGAGAAGCTCCTCCTCCAAGAAGACATCAAATGAAGGCACTTTGGATAAAGGTAGGCGACAGAAACACTAACTACTTCCATGGCTGCACAAGTGCCAAAGGAAGAGCTAATAGAATTCACAGCCCTCTGGTCAATTCCGAGCACACTAAATGAAAAGAAGCCATTTGTGATGCCATTGTTGACAATTACTCGTCTTTGCTTTCTAAAGATTGGACCGTCTCCAGTTCAAGCAGATTGAAGATTCTAAAGGCATGGCTAGAAAGGGAGTTTGAAGAGGAGGTTTTTGAGGTGGTCAAGAATGTTGGTAGGGATAAAGCTCTAGGGCTAGATGGTTTCCAATGGCTTTCTTCCAGGTGTTTTGATAGGAGGTTAATAAGAGAAACCTTAGCTTTCTTCTCAGAATTCTTTGAGAGGATGTTTATTTATTTATTTTTATGACGACGGGGTGTCCCCACCCCTTTAAGGCGAGACTATTCTCTGCAGATGCACGCAATCACCCGCCAACCACGTGCATCGGGTAATCCACGGGGAGGGGACTCGAACTCATGTCTGTGGGGAGCAAACCCACGACCGAAGCCGTTCGCCCAAACTGTGACGGGTTTGAGAGAGGATGTTGTAGACACCCCATTTTAGTGTCCTACCGAGACAAAATGAATATTGCTTATAGAACTTTCTTTTTATTTTTCTTTCTGAGGGATAATCGATCGTGAATCATATGCCAATCTACCATTTAACAACAACCCCAAACTAGTGGCTAAAGGCAAAGATGATGATGATATCATACTACTAACATGCATATGCTAATGCAATAATAGATTGTCAATGATGCCTAGTCACAGATACGGATATTAGAAGTAGGGCAACTCTACATAAATACAGTATGCAGATAAGAATATGGGTTCCATTCCCACCTGACACATTGAAAACACGAGCAGACATTTAGGAACACAGAAATAACAAACCTAGTGCAATAGATTATAGTGAAACAGTATCTTATTAGTGTCCATAATTTATTCAGTATTAGTATGGTACTTATCGTGTTGATACCAGAGAGTACAGACAAGATATGTAAAAGTGGGCATCCTCATATATTATATTAATAATTCCCCTTCATACGCCAAAACAAGTAATTAAGTAGAAGAAAAGAGGAATCAAATTATAATGATCAACATGAGTGCCACTTCCACATGAATAAAATCAATCTGTACTCAACTGAAGCGTGCATGTGTTTCCTTCTTCCTTTTTCTAGGTGAGCTTGTGGTTTAGGAGATCAGAAGTCAATCATTTGAAACAGCACTGATAACAGTTAATTGTTGCTAGCAATGGCGAACCATCAGGGAAGTATTTCATATTTAAACCAAGGAAAGACTGCATGCTGAAAATACCATGGCGAATTCTGAAGATACTGATGTTTCCTACCTCAAACATTACAAGTGTGGGCTCTATCACTTGTTCAGCCACTGAAGCATTCGCAGCTGTTGCCCCTCGATCATCTAGAATGTCAGTAGTATCCAAGGTTCTGGGATCCTCCATGGTTTCTTCTCTTTGGTCATGCATAATACCATCAGATATAACAATTCCTTCTGCCGTTGAATCCTCTTCCACTCTTCGTCTTTTAGTGTCAGTGTTAGATTCTTCCTGAGAGTGTGATTCCTCAGCAACATTTTCATCACTAGTCTGCATTCTAGTACAGCCATCCCTCCAATCTTTGTCCGCATGTTGATGTATGGATTCAACAAGACCAGCTTCAGTAATAGTTGATGCAGCTGCATGGCATGCTATGCCGTTGCCATCGCAATGGACACTTGAAGATAGTAGTGGCGACCCAGGAGGTATTGCGGGTCTTGAGGTCCATAAACCAGTACTGTCATCACGAGTGTATATCTGTGGAGGAGCATACCACTCATGGCGGTCAACTGTGACCAGTACAGACTGCAACAACAGTAGAAAAGTGTGATTGTAATAATCCCAACACTGTATCCTTGAATTTGATGTTAATATCAAAAGAAGAAGAACAAAGTGAAAGAATGAAAAAAAAAAAAGTGATGAGATGGTGTACATTAGCATAAGATTACGGAAATTAGTTAGAAGAACAAAATGAAGGAATGAAAAGCAGTGAAGAGCAGTTGCTGATGAGATGGTATGCATTAGTAAAAGAAAATGGAGATTATTAGTATAGACTAAGCTAAACAAATGAACACAAAAT
Organism: Magnolia officinalis; assembly: GCA_021015155.1. NCBI lineage: Eukaryota > Viridiplantae > Streptophyta > Magnoliopsida > Magnoliales > Magnoliaceae > Magnolia > Magnolia officinalis. The sequence goes on along the minus strand of JAJHSJ010000016.1, from coordinate 58,225,372 downwards.
GAGTGCAAATGCAACAATACAGAATCAACATGCACCTTGCTTCGATGACGATCCGTGTAGCTTACATATTCCAGAGGCACACGAGCACCTCTAGACAACTTGCTAAGAACTGAAATTAGCTCGTCCAGGTGTGATATCCCTTCTCCTGCAAACTTCTTTATTATGGCATGGCGAGGAACACCTGCCCTAGAGAGCATATACCTGTATTTTGCCCACTATTCCATCAGTTTACAACTAATTGAAGTAGCATGAACTGTAAATGATAAAGGGTGAAATTTTCACCATGGCAAATCAACAATTCACTTGTTTTCCTAGTTACAACCCTGATATCAGGAAGCACTGACTATACGTACAAATACATCACAAAACTTGCACTTTTACACACACACACACAAAAAAAAAAAAAAAAAAAAAAAAAAAAAAAAAAAACAATTTAAGAAACTTCAACAGATAAGTGTGCATCAGGGTAGATAAATATAGGGACAGGTGAAAAGGGAAAATCCAAATGACAATAATCAATTCAACTGAAATAAGAAAATACTTTTTGGTAGGTAAGAATACACTTACCCTGGCTCAGTGACATACACTTGACCACAGTTGAAACGGAAATTTCTAGCCTGCATGTTAAATAAAAAGCAAACAGCATTAGGTGGTTCAAAGTCAAGAGAATCCATAACCACCACAATGCAATCTCAAATCCTGAAAAATCAAAACTAAGAGATCACAAATACAGAAAAATCAAAACTAAGTGAATGACATTATATTAGATGGTAGATTGGATCACAATGAGTTCCAAGGCCCCCAGCACAACTATTTTATTATTTATCCAAATCATTATTTGAAAGAACACAGTTAAATCGGACAGTTTGTCTGCTCTCCTCTTTTAATTTTCCCTTGATCTCTGTACCTTGTGTGGGAAATAAAAAACCTTCAGCTACTAAGAAACCTAGTTTGAGCTGAACTAAAATGAAGTCTGGTTATTAAGGATGATGCAATGGGATTACAAGATTGAATTATACATTAATTTTGAATACAAAACCTGCCCACCTGTTGATAGGAAAGTGGGTGAATAACAGCACCACTGACTTCCAAGAAGTAATTAGGAGTTATGCAATGCAAATCCTGAACCTGAATCATTGCCGAAGAACATGTTATATTTACTAAAGTGATTGAGCATAAAGCAAGACCTTCGTTTCTCCAAAACGATTTATACTGTTTATATAACCTCACTCTCCACAGAATTTAATCCAGAAATATATAAGGTAGAATATGAGGAGATTCAGCTTACCAACAATTTTACTGTCAAGGAAGTGCCACCCCTTTCAATCTCCAAATCAATCTTCTCATCGACCCTATCATCAAGCAATGTTTCCAGTTTCAAAAACTGGGTAATGACCTGCACTAAAATGCCGATAATTCAAAATGAATGATTTTCTGGTTGCCAAGAGGGAGGACCTTGTTAAAAACCCTCAGGAGGAGTGACCTGCGATCAAGTGCCCCTCCTAAAGATGATGCACATACATGCGCATGTATTCTGGCATTAATCTGGCAACTACCAGATACAAGACTTGGAAACGACTAACCATGCAATGAGTAACAACAGAGGAAAATTTATCTTCAAAAATAATAATAATAAAAGCAGAAGAAGATGAATAAGATGGAAAATTCATAATCCCCTAGGGCATTGGTTGGTGCACATGCTAAAAACCTTGGTTTTTGACCCAATACCTAAGCTGTGCAAGTAGCAAATTAAAGCATTATAAAATTTTAATTGTAATGAAAATGGCTTCAGCAGGTTGGCAAGTAGCCTATGCACAATGTTGTCAAAATCAATATTGCATTGCAAATTGTAATAGGGGTCGAATCATATCAAATCATAGATCATAAGTTTTTTTTTTTTAATTCTTAAAAAATAAAAATAAAAAACTCCGAATAAAATATAAATAAATCAGAAAAAAAAATAACTAATCAATCATCCATTTCTAATCAATATGAACCACAAAAATACGTATCATGATATTATTAGTTGAGAATGCGTGTACAGTATACATATCATGATAGTAAAGGATTCTTCTCTCTTTTTTCTGTCTATCAAGAAATTTATGTTAAAAACATACATGAGCCCCTTCAATGATCTTGCTCTTTTGTACCTTTCTTGAGTGTACAATCGCATTGGACAAAGCGCCTTTCAAATTGTGGCTGAATAAAGGAAATTCCCAAATCTCTTTGATTTGGAGATTGAATTACTTGATTTCTTTGTTTTGGGTTTTTGAATAACAAATCTCCCTCCCTCTTAAAAAGACAAAAAAATGAGGTTTTTTTTTTGTGTGTGTGTGTGTGAGAGGGGGGGGGGGGGGGGGGAAGAAAAAAATAAATGGATTTTTTTAAGTAATTTCAGGCGCCATTTACTCAGTCCACAATTATTGTACGATTTGATACTGTTCGTGTCAATTTGCAATTTGGGCTTGCATCGGACATGTATACAATACAAGTCAAATCATACAATATGAATTGCAAATCATACACTTTTGACAACCTTGCCTGTTTGTTGAATATCTGCAAGCTATTCAATGGAATGCAGACAATCTCTAAAAGCTAGACTTTCCTTTAGAGAGTTGATGTACCTAACCAAACTCAGCCCAACAAGTAAAAATTTTAATCACCCCATCATGGAATGCCACTGCAAAATTTACTGCCCCATAACCATAGTACATGGCAGCATGGAAGTTCATTACTAAAATTCAAATGCAACAAACACTCATATGAAGTAGAGCTTACCTCCCCGTTCACCCGAACTAGCACATCACCTGGCTCCAAATGTTTGTGTGCAGGGCCACCTGGCACCTGCAATAGGTAGATGATGCTGAGAAGCTCTTAACTAAAACTAACAAGGTTATCCTATAGCAATTTGCAAATCATTCTAAAAGTGGACACTGAAAGAAAAAGGAAATAGCACTCACCACAGAATCAACAACAAGCATTCCAGTCTCGCCAATAGGAGATGCATGTCTCACCATCTAATTAATCCATCCATACAGCCACCAAGAAAGGAAATAAAATTACTCGAGCAGAAAAAAAAAAAAAAAAAAAAAAAAATTGAAGAATGCCAACTATGAACATCAACATTGATATGAAAAATAAGCATTTTTGAAGGCATTAATAGAAAAGATACCTAAAAATAACAGACTTCAACTTGGGAACTGGTACCTGTTCTGTCTCACTCTGAAGTCCAAGCCGACGTGTCTCATCAAATCCTTTGTGAAGGAACGTCACCTATAATACGGTGTTGTAAGAGAATGGAAAAATATCAAATACCCATAACATCAGTAGAACTGAACATTAGAATTTTCAATTTTCAGACTGGACATGTCTTTTGCTTTGAATTGAGATGAAAACAGATCCTCATTACGCATTCTAGAGAGCCACGACCTTAAAAGAATATCCAACTTTTGTATGTGGATATAGACAGGTATTTTAACCACAGCTCGGTTTTCTATATTTATTCATCGGTGAAGAGACCCATCCAAAAAAGTCTGACATTGCAAGCTCTTCTGGAGAATTATAAAAGAAAAGGGCTGCAAAATGAGGGCTTCCCAGAAGGTCACCCATCCTAGTATTGTTATTGCCCAAGAACACCTAACTGCAGTGTCCTGATGTGATCCAGTGCAGAACTGACCAACCCAGAAATTTACAAGCAACATAATAGTTTAAACTTTTTTTTTTTTTTTTTAAAAAAAAAAACAAAGATTACTATTTCATTTCCTTAATCCACCCCTAGAAGTACATGCGGGTTAATCTACTGTATATATTGAAAAGAGTAAGGATAGATTTAGAAGTGTACCCTTCTGTTGGCATATGGGATGCAATCAAGTTTACCTGGATCACGAGCCACTTCGGTACATGGTATGAGAATGGTTACGCAGTAAGCTATTTCCTCCAATAGGTGGTATGCTAGGGATAGGATCATGTGGTTGCTCCCATACATTGAGTGTATGCAATATACTTTTATATATGAATTCATATTGCAAATATATCAAATCATGAATGTTATTATTATAAACCCAGCATGCACATCATTATTCCATACCGAATAGCACTACAACTTAGGGGCATAGAACCATAATTTTAGGTTGCTAATTAGCGATCTATATAGCAAGTGACCCATACTCCCGATTGCCCGAGTCGGAACGGAAAATGCAGGGGGTTTGGTGATTTAGGCACACTAAATGCAATTTACTCAAATTGTCAGAGCCTTTTGATCTCACTTCCAATTTAGAACAGACAAATGGGAAAACATGAATGGTGAATCCACCTAATGTGGCTCTTCTGAGCCATCCCAAGCACCTAGTGGATCAGTTCTGACTGAAAAATGGAACCATTGTAGGTTTGTGGGTACTTCCAGATTTGCCCTCTAAAGTCACATTGAAAACTATAATTACTGGCTAGAAACAAATCAAACAAGCAGAACTGGTGCACAGTCATTTGTTCCAGAGCCCATGTAACAACTCATGGCATTTTCTTCCTAAAGAAGAAACACAAATAAGATTTCTTGAATAAGCAATAGGTAGTCAAATCATCGCATTTGCTCATTCTGCAGCAAAATTGAGCAACCAACTCTTGTCGAAAGAGTAACTAAAATAGAAGTACTACTTGAAGATGCATTTTCATCGTTATCACTAATATATGAGAATACGTTAAAGCTTCCCCTTGATACAGCATGTCTTGTGTGAAAATCTACAAAGGTCAGGGGATGTGAAGCCTGTGAGAATAAGAACCAACAAACCTGAAGCGTACCACGGGGAATAGTTACTGCCTCCCATTTACTTTCAAATGCATCACTGCCTTTCTGTAGAAACTTTAATGCTCTAACAACCTGCCAATGGCAAAATGCCATGCTTAGCATCTGGAACATACCAGTGAGCATTGCCTGAATGTTGCTATAACATGATGCATCATATTTTTCTTCATATTTTTCTACGAAACAAATGCCATTTATCAAGTTGTTTCTGATATTTTCCAATCACTAGATCAAAATTCAGAGAAAAAGCACAGACCACATCCGATCCTACAATCAGGAGAACGTTAACAGCAGTCTGACTGATAAAAACACCTCATTTCTACTTTTGGCTATACAATAGCACACTTTATACTATTGCATAACTCAAATTAGAAAGTGGTTCCCTAAATAAGGTGAGTGTAAATACCATTATATGAGTAAACCTGGAATTCAATTGGGGATGGCCAAACGATGAGTTAAGACTTAAGACAGATTGTCGCATAAAAGATCAAGTGCCTTAACTTCATCATGAAAGCAAGCATGAGATATAGAGGAGTCGTCTGAGAAAAAATAAATGATACAATACAAAACAAGTAAACAGAAGAATCTATATGCCAGCTGGAAGACCATACTAAACTTTGGTCACTTCACCTGCATTATACCAGTTGTGCAACCATTCCTATAGTCAAAAAAACAAAGATGGCTACCTCAACTATACTGGGATAACTTGTATTCAGCTCTAGGGGATATGCAGGTTTAATCCAAGTATTATTGCATTTTTTTTTTTTGTTCTTTACATTTTATAACATGATGTGGCATATTTAAGAGCACAGAACATGCAGTGCCGCCAAGGTATCTTCTCAAGGCCCTAGTGATTAAGTGACGAGTGTTAAAGTTTGAAACCCTAGAAACGATTTTGTTTCTCTACAGGGAACCAACATTATGGACAAATGCAACTTATTCCAAGTTCCAACCCTACAACTGAAGACTTTTTTAACTATATTATCTACATCAGGTCCTTTTCCTTTTTCTGTTTTTTCTTTTTTTCCAAGTGAATGCATCAAATCTTAGGTGCTGCTCCCACTTCGAGTTCCTCTACCACTTCCTACCTATTTATACTTGTTTCCATTTTGAAAGAGATGCTTCCCCGCTCCTGCACCCAAATTTGTCGCCGCTTCGCTTCATTCTTCGTGGAACTATACATCAGATCCATGTAGGCCACTAGGATTTCAACAGAAATGCCATGCTAACCATTCACTTATCTCAAGAACATTACAGAAAATGATATAACCAAGGGACAAATTGAGGTTATATCTGGATTGTGAATCTTCACACTGATCGGATGATAGCTGGACTATGAATCCTCAAATTGCAAGATGCTATCTGGATCATGAATCTTCACCACCCCCCAAAAAATAATAATAATAATAATAATAATGTATGTGAAGCAAAGGAGATCCAATTACACTGCCAAAAGGCTTTAGTAGGTTGTATTGTGGCGCTTTAGCACATTCAAATTCTAATTATTTAACCATAAAAGCATGGAAAAGTGTAATGATGTTCAAGTATAAAAGAATAGAAGAAGCATAAAGAAAAATTCAGAGTGCAGTAGAGTGAAAACTAACTCGCTCTAAAGGAAGGAAAAAGGCAGAAGCACTTGAAGATTTGCTCCCAGCATTCAAGGCAACAGCTCTTCCTTGCCAATCAATGACTGGGGAACCACTTGAGCCTCCCTTTGTCCCAGATGCAGCCTGGCAGAAGAAAGAAGGGGGGGGGAAAAAAAAACAAAAACAAAAACAAAGAATTTGGTATAAGCACCCATGATTTCATAACCATTCAAATGAACTAAATATGGCAGTAATCTAGGAGTACAAAAAAAGGTGCAGGACAAACAGTTGACAGGAGTTCTCTTTTTTTCTTTTCTTTTTTTTTTTTTTGGTGGGGGGGGGGGGGGGCGGGGGGGTTGGAAAAGTTGGCAGGAGTTGCACTTTGTGACATAACAATGGTCATACAAGGCAACAGTTTGTTGGCTTATCAACCAAAAAGGCAACAGTTGTGAAACTAGGATACTGAGCATCTATCTGCTGGATTCTTCCCTTTGATGATCTATTCTTCTCCAATGCACTATAAAGAGATGAAAATACTTGCTTTGTGATGCCGAAAATGAGCTTCAAACAGAGCAAGCAGAGGAATCATACATGCTAGCACTATTCTATTATAATAGCTTTTTTTATGGGCACTAATGTAGTGGTTGCAACAATATCCAAGCAAATTCACCCAGCCCTCACTGAAAGGCAAAAGCAATGCCTGCTCCATATACCAACCCTTCTGAAGGAACCCCATATCAAAAACCCATAGCTATGAATATCTCATCTCCAGGTAACATAGCTTATACATGTATACCCAATCAGGATTCAAATAACTGAATTCTGCCCTATGTTAGATTATGGTTCTTGAGAATCATTTGTATCGAAGGTGTATAACCAATTGATGTGCTCCAAAAAGTGGAATGAGGCATCATTTTGTGTTATCACTACAACAAGAACAAAAGGACCAGAACTAAAATCAAGATGCATAGACATAAGAAGTCAACAGAAAACATGAAGTAAACCATCAAAAGCAGTAGCAACTAGCAACCAACAACTAACTAATGGAAGCATAAAATGATAAGAGAGCACCCTTTTTTTTTTTTTTTTTTATAACAAACGCACACACCCCCACACACTCACGCTAGTGGAATTTCACCACCTATGGGTACTCGACACGGGTATGACCAGCTGAAAGTAAGTAACATTTGGAAGCATTCACATGCACATCAACTGGTCTAGAAAAATGACCGTGTTGCTATTGTAACCAAGATTAAAAGGTTGACACAAGAGTAGCTTGATAAACAAAGTAGAAAAATATATCCAGTGAAGATTCAACAAGTAGCCCACTGATCAGGGGCAATTTATAGCATCTAATGATCAGGCTAAATACCTGCATGTAGAATGTATTGAAGTCATTATATCCATCCCTGCAGAAAAAATAGTAAGATGGTTAGCTTGAAAAATAATAAAGAGATATAATATAATAGAGAAACTTGTCTCCCTTGGCACAAAAAAAAAAAAAAAAAAAAAAAAAAAGAAGAAGGACAAACCAATAAGATGTGTTATATTTATAATCCTCAAAGTCCATATCTAGGAAGAGTTTAGAAGACCCAGGATTCTAGGGATTGAAGAGACTAGTATCTCCAAGAATGCCACCACAGTAAATGTACAATAATCCCACTACAACATGTTCAACAAAAAAATTTAATTAATTAATATAAAGAATCCTGAATGGCACAACTTATCCTTTAACATAGTCAACATGGTAATTCCAAACACGTGTTTTCTGCGTAAGGAGGATGAAGAGTCCGTTAACCACCTCTTTGTCCATTGCAAAGATGATAGGGCTGTTTGGGAAAGTATTTCAATCTATTTGGAATTGCATGTCCCATTAATGATGGGAGAAGGTGCTGCTTGCATTGTTATGAGGAATTTGGAAAGGAAGGAATGCCCATATTTTTTAAGGTAGAGAGGCAAAGGTGGAGTCTATATCGACAATGATTCTTTTGACGTTGCCACGGCAAGTCTTAAAGCAGGTAGGTTTTGTGGTCCATTGCGGTAAGGGCTGCCCAAGTGCTTCTTTGTTTCAGGTTTGCATTGCATTGCTTTTTTATTGTTCCTTTTGGGGGATGATAGCTCATCATCTCTCCTGGCTGCAATTTTGTAAGATTTTTGGCATTTTTCTCTAATAAAATTTGGTTTCCACTTTCCATTGAGTAAAAACATAGTTAACATGAATGCAAAACAATTGCATAAACCATTTTAGCCACATCGTTCAAAAAAATTAAAAATAAAAAGCCAGACACAAATATGGGTAAGCACCAGAAACGAATATGAGGTACGAGAACCAGCACTCCCTGCAAATAGGTCTGTAATACAGGTCAGATATGGCAATATCCATACCCGGCCCACTTAGTAGTTGGATAATTGAGTTTTTTTTTAATGGGTAAAAAGTCCCATATCTGAATCCAATCTTCTCAGGTTGTATACAAGTTATCACATACATAGATATCCATTGCCAGCCCCTTATACAAACTTTACGCTAGCATTGTATAATTCATTTTTCTTTTCTTTTCTTTTCTTTTTTTGGAAAGGTTGAGCATTGTATAATTCCTATGTCTCATTTACGTTGGTGGGACTTGGACCCTAACTGCCCATTTCGTGGCCACCAGTTGATGGTTAGAATCATCCTATCAATGTGATGTAGTGGAAAATTTTAAGATAACTAGGTAGAATCACTCTACTAAATCCGATGACATTGCACCAACAGTTCTAATGGCATCTCACTGAGAGATTGACAACTCCCGTCGCACAAAAAGAAGATGAAACACTCTCCGTTCTCTCTCTCTCTCTCTCTCTCTCTCTCTCTCTCTCTCTCTCTCTCTTCTTTTTTCTTTTTTTAACATAAGGCCTTCAAGGTCTTCATATAGGCCAATTAAAGACCTTACATATATCTAGACTTTACTATTGTTAGACTACCCATGATATAATAAAATCCGTACAACTATTTAAAAGATTCTACATCTAAGAGGGAAATAAGAGGAATCCAAACTATAAAACATCAAAAATATTTCGTTGTCCAAGCCACATGTGTGTTCCATCGACACCATTCGATCGTATCAACAGACCATACAAACCAATCGGCTCATTGAATCAAATTCGTATACCAGCCAACCCTGAATCTGGTCCAAATTTGTGATCTAATCAATTTGAATTTTGAGCATTTGAAATGGCCCGTATTAGTTAAATTGTCCAGATCTTTAATCTGGACATTTGGATCAGTCCAATACATGATCAAGATCATTGGATGGGCTTGATCAGGGCGTGATATATGTTCTGATGGCTTGATCTTTGATTGAATAACTTGTGTGGCCTAGACATCTCATTATTGCTTGTGTGTGGTCTTGGATGCATCAATTCTTCCCGGCTTTATATGTTCCATTGGCTTGATCCAGTACGTTTGCCACATAGGTTGTTCCCTCTAGAGGACTTAGAAGGTCCTGATGCACCATGTCCTACTGCACCCATTTTATACAAGTGTGACTGACCCATGGTATGATGATTTAGATTGTTGATATGATCAGCCTCATTGTAGATGTAGTATGGGGCAAAAACTTTCTTGGTTAGCTGATTATATTCACTATTATTATTATTTTTAACTCAAAAATATTATTAGTTGGGTAAATTGCGAGATGCCCTTGGTAATCGCGTACGCGTATATTCAGATATGGTAATATCCATATCTGACCAGTTGAAAAGTTAGATGATCAGGTAATCGGGTAATTGAGTAAAACTTTTGAATTGGTGAAAAACTCCCATATCCAAATCCAATTTTCTTGGGTCAGATATGTCAGGTAATCGGGCATGGGTATCCATTGCTAGCCCTACTTGCAAACCCAAGACAATCACACGTCCACAAATTCACGAGACATAACAGAAAGATTTTTTGACAGGTATCATAAAGATGCAAAAATATAGAGAGAATTTTTGTTAGTGCCCACTCTGTCAAAAAAATACACCTGTCCTACTTTTGGTTTATTGGACACAGTGGGTGCAAATAATCGTTCCACAAATAGAAATACACTAAGAGTTACCTACTGGTGGTGCCAAAGAGATGTAGTGTAACATGTTAAATTATTGTTATTTAGGCATAAACCCGAGTGAAATTTGTAATAAGCAGAAGAGCACCGCATACTTCTTGTAATGAGGAGCATCTCTATCCAAGCGAGCTAGAGTGCCTGCCAATATTGAGACCTGCGACAAATTCAAAAGAACAGATCAGCTAAGAAGATCCATTTTCTACAATACAATATGCAGGTTTGAAGGAACCCTATCAAACGAAAAACTCTCTTGCTAAGTATAACAAGACAGAATCCAGCAAATGCAGTATAAATACCTTCTCGCCACTGTCATTGCCAACCACCCGAATCTCCAGTCCAACACACGCAGCTTCAGGAGAGAGAGGGATCTCCTCGTAGCTTAGAAATTGTATTGCTCCAGGGTCATAACGAAAGAATCCAAAATCATGAACCTTTAAATAAGTGAACTTACGTCAGTCACATGCACTCTCGTAA
>JAJHSJ010000016.1:58135214-58214332 GCA_021015155.1 Magnolia officinalis | reverse complement strand
TCATCATGACATATACTCCCTTCTCAACCCCCCTTGCTTTTCTAGACTCTAGTGGATGTATGCTCTGTGACTTGCCGTACACCGGACCCTGTCACACATCAGAAATTCCTAAGTGATCTAGTCCACTTTTCTTATCTCTTTTGCATAAGCATCATCATATCCGTCCTCTAGACACATTGTCGGACGTATGCTCTGTAGCCTGCCGAATACTCGGATCTTGCTACATCAGAAATCCACGTGTGACTAGTCCCATCATGACCGTAGCATCATCATCATCCCTTGAGATTATTTTACCATACTAAGTCGAGACCGTACACTTGTACGGGCGGAGAGGGTGCCTAACACATTCCCTCTTTGTAACCGAGGTCCCTTACCTGGAATCCCAGATCGTAGACCAGGAGTCAATCTAAGGTCGGAGAATCTTCGGATTTCTCCAACCTTACGTATTCCGTGGTTCTAGCCGACCGCGGGATTCTGAGATCATTCGGCTAGTGGCGACTCCAACAATCATAAGTCAGCTTAATCACCCCCACATCACCATAACAACAACATTTTATAGCAACACACGCCAACAACGTGGACGCCGATTTTTCAGTGTCTACAGAATGGCGACTCCACTGGGGAGAGTGTAGAATGCACTAGCTGAGACCCGACTCGACAACGTGTGGTATACTAATCTCAAGGGACATTCATCACATTCATACAAAACACAAAAAAATCTCTTTGGCTTACACTTGCTTAGGCAAAGATCCGAACCATGACCACTCGATCCCGTGCAGCCATGACTTCTCAAGCGACCCATGAAGAAGAGCCGACACCCCAACCAGCTCCGAAATATCCGCACCTGCACCCGCACCCGCACCCATGCCTACACCCGTACCCTTACCAATAGCTCCGACAGAGTTGCCAGCCAATATCACCACACAAGAGCTATTACTTCGAACAATGCAAGAGCTACTGCTTCGCCTAGTGCCAGGTGCCACATCAAATACACAAATGACCCAGCCTAGTGTGCAGAACAGCTCATCCCTCAGATCCCCTTTTGCCTTCTCTCTCATTCCTCCAGCGAAATCCTGTGCTCCCTCTCCCAGAAGAAGAAGCATCAACAAGCCAAAGCACAATCGGAGCAACCCTCCCCCCACCATCTCTACTCAACACATCACAACATCATCCACAAATCGGTCAAAATGCAAATCACAGACAAGAACTGGCGGATGCCCATGAAGGGGGCCAGTTTCGAGTCCAGCTCACTCCCCTAACGGGAGTAACATCCCGGAATTGGCAGATACCCCAGGCGGGAGCCATTTCCGAACATCCCACCCTCCTCCGAAAGGGAGTGGTGTTCAATTCCAGCTACCTCCTCCACCACCGGGAGTCCACCTTCTTTCCATCAAACCCCCATTCTGGATCCATATGAAGAAGAAGCAGCACAGGCCCTACAGCAAGGGGCAAGATACCCGCAGCAAAGTAAGTCAGAGATTGAGGAGTTACGAGAGCAGCTACAAATGATGCAAAACCAGCTTCAAAGACAACAAGGAGTGGATCACCCATCCACCAAGTTCAGGACCTCTGTCCCTTCCCAGACGCCCGGGTACCTCCAAATTTTGAAATACCAAAGTTCAAAAGGTACGACGGTAGTGGGTGCCCCACAGCACATCTAAAAGCCTTTTGTGGGGAGCTCAATGCGATAGCAGGGAATGATGGAGCTTTGATAAGACTTTTCCAGAAATCCCTAAAGGGTGACGCTCTGGATTGGTACACCTCATTAGATAGCCACCAAATCAGAACCTGGGAAAAACTTTCCCAAGCATTCATTGACAGGTTCTCATATAACCTGAACATGGCTCCAAGGAGAGCCGACTTGGCTGCCCTGAGGCAAAAAAGCGATGAATCTTTATCAGCATACGTAGGACGATGGCGAGCCATGGCAGCTCGAATGAGAACCCCATCGACGACGAAGAGCAGATATCCATGATTGTGCATTCAGCACATCCCAGCATTTCAGGATATCTGATCTCGTATCCATACGTAAACTTCTCCCAACTCATCCGAGCCGGAGAACAAGTAGAAGCTGGGATCAGAGCTGGAACCATCTCCCCATGGCCACATCAGACCCCCTCAATCAAAAGAAAGAAAGTCGAGGGGAAACCTGTTGGATACGGAATGGAAACAGCACTGCTCTCCGTGCAGCGTACTTCTGAAGTTAACAACATCATCGCTAACACTCAAGGCAACCAGTATGCTCCACCACCAGAGCCACGGCAGGACAGGCAATACCAGCCACAACAGAATAGGCAGTACCAACCCAGCAAACCCAACAAGGATATCAGGCACAGTCATCTCAACAGCAATCGCAACAGCCTAGGGGAAATGCGCAAGGACCATACAAGCAAGGAATGTTAGGGAGGAAGTTCACTCCGTTAGCACAATCATACAGCCAAGTGCTAACAATGCTCATGCAAAAGCAACTGTTGACACCCCTCCAGCCTCGACTTCCACCTAATCCCTTGCCACCTGGTTACAATGAAAATCAATACTGTGCATATCATCAGGCTCCTGGCCATCTGACGGACCGCTGCTTCGCTTTGAAAACATGCGGTCCAAGATTTGATCGAAAGCCAAAGATTGCGATCACCCCACAGGCCAGCAATGCAGTTCAAGCCAACATTCTCCAAAATCCCCTGCCCTCGCATCAGGCAGGACCCAGCACATCCAGCACCTCTACCATCAATCACATTGAAGGAGGTCAACCCACACATGCTTATCCACATCATTCCATCCAAGCAATCATGCCCGACACAGCCAATCGGACATGGGGACACCAGCAAGCACCATCGCCTGGGCCACAGGTATCCCTCGAAGCAGCACCAGCTACTCAACCTCTCATATTTCTTGAAGCGGCGCCAACATTTCAGCCTCTCGTGACTTTGGAAGCAGCACCCAACAGGTCATACCTTCAGAACCTCGCCCTCCAAGGGACACACTCAACTCCATCCTCGGCATATCCAAAAAGGTTGAATTCTGAACCTGTCATTTTCCCGATAGGTCTCCCTGACCTAACCTCCCAACCTTGCAAGGGGCACCCTCAGTTCAAGCCCCGCAATTCCTGATGCCTCACCAACTGGCACATGCCCAGAGGATCCCTTCCTCACATCAAGAAAAGAAGAAAAATCCATGGCCACAACTAATCAAAACTTGGTGGCACCTCAAGAGATATCACATGAGCCTACCACAAACTGCTCCAGTAATGACCCCTCAGCCTCAAGAACCATTAGTATACTTGGAAGGAAGAGCGGTTCCTTCCTATAACCCGAAGGCAGTCCCATGGCACTACCCAGAATGCGATGAGGTGGGTAACAATGGGAGATACCTCAGGAGAGATAGTCAGAACTCAAAAGAAACTCGGGGAGTTTTCATCGGAACCACTAGCAAAACTGATGCTGCTTATGACATAGCAGCCCAACTCAAAACCATTCCCGCACAAATATCCATCTGGGAACTCCTATGCACGTCAAGGTCTCATCGAGAAATCTTTGCAAAGACCTTGAATGATGCCCATATCTCTCCTGACGTACCCCCCGAAATGGTGGCAAGTATGATTGGTCAACTTCTCGCACCACAAGCCATCACCTTCTCTGATGATGAGCTACCACCTGAGGGCCGTGAGCACAGGCGTTCACTAAACATAGTGGCTCACCACAAGAATTTCAAGATCCCACTTGTGCTCATCGATAATGGATCCAGTCTCAACGTTTGCCCTTTAAGGACTGTTGAACGGTTGGGATAGAACCATCCTCCTTCAGACCCAGTACCATGAGCGTTAGAGCTTTCGATAATTCCCGAAGGCAAGTGGAGGCGGAAATCGACCTAGAATTACAAATGGACCAGACATGACCCTTGTCACATTTCAGGTCATCGATATCCCTGCCTCATTTAACCTTCTCTTGGGGCGGCCATGGCTCCATACTGTTGGAGCCATCCCATCTACCCTCCATCAAAGGGTTAAATTCCCTTCAGGAAATCGAATCATTTCAGTACTGGCTGAGCCAGAAACCATCCTCCCGGTGACGGTCAGTATCCCAGAAACTGACATCCCAGTGATTGACATTCAGCATACAGAGGGCGACATTTCATATCATAGTTTTGAATTCGAAAAAGTGAACGCGATCGCTAACCCTCGCCCTCTAGCTGCCGAATACGTCATTCCCCCTGCTGAGCGATTGGTCCTAAATTACCGTACCAAGTTCCATGAAAAAGGTATGGTAGTGAAACCAGCACATGCCAATGTACAGAGACAGGGACTGGGATATCAGCCGACATCGGAAGACCAGGCTGAGAAGCCAAAAGGAGGCCAACCTTTTAAATGTACGCCCATCGAGTTTGTCAAAGCTGGGTCAGTTGACGAAAGCAAAATGGTATCTCTTGAGGACCAATTCCAAGCACTTAGACTCGCAAAACAGACTAGTCAAGAGTCTATCTGGCCACCAATAAGGTGGGATCAAATCCTCAGGACATCGAGGAACACACGGCCAGGGGCAGAACCCCCAGATCCACCGCATGAGACTAGGGGCATGGAAACAGGTCCACCCGCAAGTGACCCAAAACTGGGAATGCCCTTTGCAGGCAAGGTGGGCCAGAATAGGGAGACACCCATTCAGGGAAACACAGGGCAGAAGCAACCCATCCATTGGGTTGACAAAGGTAAGTGGCTTGCTCTAGATTGGACGGATATCCAAATCCCGTCCCAGGAATCAGAGGAACAAGAGGAATTTCAGCTCCTGGGCACAGAGGTCGAATCAGATTCTGACTCTGAGCCCAGCCCAGCAGACATCATGGTCATCGAGACAGGTGACCCACAGGAACAGACAGGGCAGATCAGCAAGATCGAAAGGGGAAAAGAGCCAGGATGGTCAGCATCCCCCAACAATCGAATCAGCTAGCAAACCACTCGCTAGCACCAGCCTTAAAAAAAAATGCCAATGTAAATAGCAATTGGTACCCCGAACCAGGACAAGACCAATCATGGTTTGCGACACCGTCCTGTTCAGGATATCTTGGCGACACAAAAAAATCAAAAAATCTTTCAAACACAAAAACAACAAAAAATCTTTCAAATACAAAAACATCACATATTCCTCAAAATCACAAAACAGCAAAAAATCTTTCAAATACAAAAACATCACATATTCCTCAAAATCACAAAACATCAAAAAACTTCCAAAATACAAAAATAATAGAAAATTTTTCAAAAATCACTGTGCCAAACACTTTTCATGACAAACACGAGTTTGAAGTCGACTCATATGATTTCGATCTAGAATTAGACTTCGAACTCATGGGCTTGGATGAAGCCCCGGATGAGGGAAATGATGATACCGCTCTCGAATTCGGGGATTCCCTCGAAAAATTCGAAACAAAGGCCAATGTTGTGGCAGATGACTTCGAAATTGTGAACTTAGGGACAATGGAATCCCCCAGGGAAGTGCGCATCGGGAAATCACTTCCTCCAGAATACAAGCAGAAGATGATGGAGTTTTTGAAACCGAGGTTGTCCAACTTTGCCTTCTCTTACAAGGACATGCCAGGGCTCGATGAAGAGTTGGTGGTGCATCATCTGCCAACAAAGCCAGAAATGAAGCCAGTCAAGCAAAAGCTGCGAAGGATGAAGCCAGAATGGGCCCTGAAAATCCGTGATGAAGTCATCAAGCAATACAACGCGGGATTTCTGGTAGTCTCCAACTACCCGGAATGGCTCGCAAATATCGTACCAGTTCCAAAAAAAGATGGGAAAGTCAGAATGTGCATCGACTTTAGGGACCTCAACAAAGCAAGCCCTAAAGACGACTTCCCGCTGCCTCATATCGACACACTGGTGGATAATACTGCTGGACACAAGATCTTCTCCTTCATGGACGGTTTCTCCGGTTACAATCAAATCAAGATGGCCGTCGAAGATCGTGAGAAGACTTCCTTCATCACGCCATGGGGAACTTTCTGCTATCGGGTCATGCCTTTTGGATTGAAAAATGCAGGAGCTACATATCAGCGAGCCATGACTGCCTTGTTTCATGACATGATAAACAAGGAGATGGAAGTTTATGTGGACGACATGATTGTCAAGTCTCGCACGATCGAAGGACACTTTGAAGATCTCAAAAAGCTCTTCGACAGGCTGAAAAGTTCAAGCTCCGCCTCAATCCGCAAAAATGTGTCTTCGGTGCAACCGGAGGCAAGCTTTTAGGCTTCATTGTCAGCGAAGACGGTATCAGGGTGGATGAAACCAAAACCAAAGCTATCATCGAGATGCCACCGCCCAAGACTGAGAAAGAAATTCGGGGCTTCCTCGGGCGAATCCAATATATCAGCCGATTCATCGCACAACTCACTCCGGTCTGCGAACCCATATTCAAGCTGTTACGAAAGAACTCTCCAAAAGAATGGAATGACGACTGCCAAGCGGCCTTCGATAAAATCAAAAGATACTTGCTAAATCCTCCAGTGCTCGTGCCGCCTACTCCAGGTAGGCCACTTCTGCTATATATCTAGTCGCAGCAGAGGCAATCGGATGCGTCCTCGGCCAACACGACGATACGGAAGAAAGGAGCAAGCGATCTACTATCTAAGCCGACGGTTTACAAGGTACGAAGCCAAATATTCCAGCTTAGAAAAGACATGCCTCGCCCTAGTTTGGGCAACACAACGGCTAAGGCAGTACATGATCGCTCACCCGATACTTCTGCTCGCTCGCATGGACCCGTTGAAGTACTTGTTCGAAAAACCGGCACTGACAGGCAGAATCGCAAAATGGCAGCTACTGCTTTCTGAGTTTGACATCACATATGTCACCCAGAAGGCAATCAAGGGGCAAGCACTGGCCGATCACTTAGCAGCACACTCCTTGCCTGACTACCAACCTCTGAAGACTTTCTTCCCTGACGAAGACATCCTCCAGATCGAGGGAGAAGAGGAAAGAAAGGCAGGAGAGTGGACACTCTTCTTCGACGGAGCTGCAAACTCGAAGGGGAGTGGAGTAGGCGCCATACTCTACTCCCCCGAAGACGTCCCAGTTCCTATATCTAAAAGACTAGCATTCCAGTGCACCAACAATGTAGCTGAATATGAGGCATGCATTGCCGGTCTAAGAGAAGCCATCATCCTCAACGTAAAGAAGTTACGAGTCTTCGGAGATTCGCAACTCATCATCAATCAAATAAATGGCGATTGGAAGACCAAGGATGAGAAGCTGATTCCTTATCACGTCTATCTGAAAAATTTGATCGAGGAGTTCGAGGAGATCACGTTCTCTTACATGCCTCGGGTCAAGAATCAGTTTGCGGACGCTCTAGCTACCCTCGCTTCAATGCTGGAAATCCCAAAAGGAGTAGCTGAATGGGAACTCACTGTCGAACTCCAGGAGGAACCTGCATTCTGCCTACAAATCGAAGAAGCTGAACCTGCCCCAAATGATCAGCCATGGTACACAGACATTAAAGAATACCTCGAACATCAGAAGTACCCGGAAGGAGCGGCTCTGCCTGATCGCCGCACAATACAAAGACTAGCAGCTCAGTTCGTGATCATCGGGGGTACCCTCTACAAGCGATCCTTCAACCAAGTCCTTCTCCGCTGTGTGGATGAGACAAAGGCAGCCCACATTATGTCGAAATCCACGAAGGACTATGCGGCCCGCATATGAATGGACACATGATGGCAAAGAAGATCCTACGACTCGGCTACTACTGGCTTACAATGGAAACAGATTGCTGCAAGCACGTCAGGAGATGCTTCAAGTGTCAGGAGCACGCAAACCAGATCCATGCACCTGCCTCCGAACTCTACAACTTGACGGCACCATGGCCCTTCTCTGTATGGGGACTCGACATCATAGGCAAGATCAACCCTAAAGCTTCAAATGGGCATGAATATATCCTGGTGGCAGTAGATTACTTCACTAAATGGATAGAAGCAGCATCCTATACCACTATTGCAGCATCTCATGTGGTCAAATTCATAAAGAACAACATCATCAGCTGATATGGGGTCCCTCACACCATTATCACTGACAATGGAACTCCGTTCGTCAACAAAAGGATGAACGATTTCCTCGACAAGTTTAAAGTTCAACGCCATCGATCGAGCCCCTACCGCCCTCAGATGAATGGTGGGGTGGAAGCCGCAAACAAGACTATCATCCGCATACTCGAAAAGATGGTGAAGACATATCGTGACTGGTCAGAAATGCTTCCTTATGCACTCTGGGCTTATCGCACGTCTGTACGATCTGCTACAGGCACAACTCCATATGAGCTCGTTTACGGAATGGAAGCAGTACTACCAGTCGAAATTGAAATCCCCTCACTGCGGGTGCTGCTGGAAAGTGAAGTCGAGGAAGGCGAATGGCAACAAGCAAGGTACGATCAACTGCATCTGGCAGATGAAAAGCGCATGCGAGCACTAAGCCACTCCCAATGCTATCAAAGAAGGATCGCTCGAGCTTACAACAAGAGAGTCCGGAAGAGAAGTTTCAAAGTCGGTGACATGGTCATGAAACGTATTCTGCCGCCTCATTTGCCAGATCCCAGAGGAAAATTCAAACCATTGTGGGATGGACCACTGATCATTCGGGAAGTACTCCCAGGAGGTGCTCTTCGGCTCACCAATCTGAAAGGCGAGGATCTTCCCGAGCCCATCAACGCCGACAATGTGAAAATCTATCACGGGTAACCTTACCTAATCTTGTCAATAATTACAATCGAAAGGCTGCATTTCTCACCTCCTTACCAGAAATAAAACTGTATGTATCCACCAATTACCCTTTCAGGAATACCCATCATGCTCCCAACAAAAAAAGAAGAAAAAAAAAAGAAAAGAAAGAAAACAAAACAAAAAGAAGAAAAAAAAAAAGAGGAAAAGACAAAAAGAAAACTCAATAAGAAGACCCAGAAAGAAAAAAAAGAAACTCATCCCGCCTCCCTAGTAACCTATCCTGTATCCCCAAATAATTTCGAGCAGTTTACGATTGTGATTAGAGACAAGGACAGGTAGGCAGCCAATCGGCTGGCTATGAAGGAAATTCCCCATCACTCCTAGCACTCCAAAAAAAAGAAAAAGAAGAAGAATAAAGGCATGCCTAAGCGAAAGGGGCGAGTTGAAAACCTGAAAAGGCGGCTCGAGTAAAAACAGCGGGCATGTAGCGGACTTAGTGAAAACCTGAAAGGGTGTCAAGGGTAAAAACAGCACAAGCTGCCAAGGGGCAGGCAAGACCAAAGACCCGGGACGTAGCGAAAATCCGAAAAGGACACTACGGGCAAAAATGACGGGAAAGTCGGACGTAGCGAAAACCTGAGAGGGCGCTACGGGTAAAAATGACAAGAAATAAAAAAAACTAAAATAAAAGTGCAGGAACAGAAGAAGCCAAGACAGCAAACATACAAAAAAGGATCAGCTTCAGATCAGTACTCTATCAGATACTGCTCAAATCTAGGGGAAACAATCCCGGACACCGTCTCAGGGAATCAAGATCCTAAGGAACACAGTCTAGAATATTGTACACAACGTGGGCTGAGCCCAAAATTCTGATCCCAATCATCCAAAGCACAAATCCAAAAATAAACACTGGTCAATTTGGCACAAATAAAATTTTATTTTCTGTGAAAATCTTTTTACAAGTACTTTGTTTTCTTTCTTCATAAAAAAAAAAACAAAATAAAATTTTCTCATGCATACGGGACAAGCAGATGATTAACATCGGGAACTACAGGTAAGCCCCAACCTCTCATATAGCAATAATCTCTGCCTGAGCCCCTCTACCCTCATGCGCAGATAGAAGATCTCATCCTTCTCCAGACGGTGTGCCGTGAACATGCTATCATCATACCGCCGACGAGCCATATCCTCACAAGTATGGCAAAGGACAGTGATCTTGGAGATCAGGTGACCATGTGTGGTCAGCAAGAAGGATGGATCGACGAAAGGGCGCTCCCAAAGGCCTCAAAAGAATCGATAAAAGAAGAGGAAGACGAAGCAGTGCCACCCACCCAAATTTGATCCATAACCATCCCACCATCCATAGCCATCCTCCCATCCATCAAGCCATCCACACCATCCATAGCCATCCTCCCATCCATCAAGCCATCCACACCATCCATAGCCATCCTCACATCCATCAAAGCATCCACACCATCATAGCCATCCTCCCATCCATCAAGCCATCCAACCATCCATAGCCATCCTCCCATCAAGCCATCACACAATCCATAGCCATCCTCCCATCCATCAAGCCATCCACACCATCCATAGCCATCCTCACATCCATCAAAGCATCCACACCATCCATAGCCATCCTCCCATTCATCAAGCCATCCACACCACCTATAGCCATCCTCCCATCAATCAAGCCATCCACACCACCTATGACCATCCCTCCATCAATCAAACCATCCACACCATCCATCGCCATCCTTCCGTCACACCATCCTCACCATTCAAACCATCCATCACCATGTTAACATCCACAATACCCGGTGGCCCACCCGGAATAAACTCATCAAATCCATCCAACCCATCTAACCCAATCCCATGTTCCCCATTGAAGGAAGAAGAATCCAAGCCATAAATAACATTTACCTCTTCAAAGGGAGACATCCCTCCTCCACCTACCTCCATCAACCCATCCATAAAAGGATCCCCTCCATCATTTGTGGGCTCACCCACCTTTTCACCATCAATAAACCTACCTAACCCATCATCATGATTGGCCATGATGAATCCAAAAAAGGAGAAAGGAATAAGGGAAGAATGAGACAAAGAAGAAAGGATAAAAGAGAAGGGGACAAAGGAGAAAGATCGGACGGCCCAGACAACATGAATGAGCAGAAAGAAATAGGAAGGAACGAACAGAGAAGAAGAGGGCTTGTTGGAAGGAAAAAACGAACGAAGGCGGTAATCGGATCACCGCTAGCGGTACTCGGAGTACCGTTTTAGAACAGAGGTGTCATCACTGAATCGCTGCGGCACCTGACAGGAAGAACAAAATGGGCAAATGTCAACGGGCGGTAATCCGACTACCGCCGGCGGCAGTCCGATTACCGCCTGGGCCCACTTTCAGGCAAAACTCGGACAGGGCCCACTTCAGAAGGTTGGGACTACAGAACGTACCTCCATATATGAGAATGAGATCGCATAAATGATCAAAAGATGGTCCAAGAAGGCAACAGCCCGGGCCCATCTTCCAAGGCCCATTTCCAAAAAAAAAACATTTCGCAGGCCCACTTCAAAAAACCCATCTCAAGGCCCAAGCCCATTTCAAAAGTCCAGGCCCATCTTCCAAGGCCCATTTCCAAAATTCTAAAAAAAAATTTCCAAAATCCTAAAAAAATTCCAAAAATTCCAAAATTTCCAAAAAAATCCCAAAAATCCCAAAATCTCAAAACAAAAAAATAAAAAAAAAAAATCAAAATAAAAAAAAAAACAAAAAACCCAAAATCTTCAAACAAAAAAAAAAAATCAAAAAATCATAAAAATCAAATAAATAAATAAATAAATAAAACAAAAAAAATCCCAAAATCTTCAAAACAAAAAAAAATCATAAAAATCATAAAATCCCAAAAAAAAAAAACCGTTTGCCCCTCTGGTCCATCTGTAGAGGCAACACAACTGTTTACTTAACTTACAAAAATAAAAACCGAACGACGACGCCCACCCGCGAGATCGAACGGATATTTTTCAAAAAAAAAAAAAAAAAAAAAAAGAGTTCAAATAAAATCCTCAAGGAGCCTAGCTCTAAAGAGGATAGTTTTCAAAAACGCACGCTTCGCGCAGTACACTGAGGAATCTTCCATATTCTCCAGTTGCGGACAGTGCAAACAGTTAAATAAGACCCGATCTCTTCCGGTTTTCCCGAAGGACGATCGAGTCTGTACATGATATATGTATGATTGGCCAGACCTCCATAACTGGGCAGTCGTACAAATGCTAGTAAGATGAGTGGATCTATCTCTGGAAAGAATAATCAAACTCGAAGTGAAGACGATCCATTGTAACCAAAGTGTCAGACTCAGCAGATTGCATGGCAAACAGATTACCTGCACATACCTAGCCCGGAATGCTCACAAAATTTGATCGAGTCCAAGTCGGCGTAGTGAGTTCCCCGTAAGGCCGCACCAACGCGCAGGGCAGCTAACCACTTTGACGATCAAATGGAACGAACATTCCTAGGGTGATTACATAGCAAAGGAATGACAGACCTAACAGTACGGGAATCCTCGTAAAGCCGCAACAAATGCGCAGAGGCCCTTACTTTTCAGACTTACCCTCCAATGGTGTAAACAATCCGATGTGAAAAGGTTGTGATTGGTGATCCGTAAAGCCGCGACAAATGCGCAGGAGACAATCACAACGTTTTCCTCAACCCTCGTGATATGTGTAAGTCATCCTTTTTCAAACAGTCAACTGACAATGATACAATAGTAAGCAATAGATTTGAATCGCTACCCTTCATTCTGACCAGAAGGGTGGGGTGTCCACTTGCTTTGACCTTCGGTTGCTTGCAACCTCGGTCAAAGAGGGGCATCTGTAGACACCCCACCCAGGCTAATATCTTGATTTTGTTAAGACAATCCGAGAACCATGATCATATCCTAAAACCTAACCCTAATCTTAACCTGAGCTATCATGAATCATCATTCAATCCAGACCATGTCCAGAACCGATCCATTTCTTGAGTCACTTTCGAGTAACAATCGAGCCAATTTCAAGCCATTCTGAGCCAAATATCCAAAACGAACTTTGTTTCACTCTAAGGATGCAAAAAAGGACTCATCAGATGAATTTCTAGGGAAACCGTACCGAGGTGGTAATCGGATTACCGCTTCCTCCCAGAAAATGCGCACGGAGCTAGTCACACGAGTTCCGGACTCAACCAGGTCCGGGCGGTAGTCGGACTACCGCCGGCGGTTGTCGGATTACCGCCGCGTGCGGTCTGAGCAGGGACAGCTGTCCAGCGTCCAAAGTCAACTTTCCTATACATTTACCCTCCCCATCCTCACTATTTACTGTTTTACCAACCCCTTTAGCCAATGGGAGCATGCCATGTGGCATCTCTCTCCTCTCCACCAATCACCATGTGCCACATCAGCATTTACCCCCCTCTTATCCTCTAATTACCAAAAAACCATTGGAAAGGGCTATAAATAGCCCTCTCCCCCTTCATTTTCACCCATAAGGAAGGAGCCACCAAGGGAGAGAGAGAGTGAGAGAGAAAGAGTGAGAGAAAAAGAGAGAGAGAGAGAGAGAGAGAGAGAGAGAGAGAGAGAGAGAGAGAGAGAGAAAGGGTGAAGGAAGGGAAGGAGCTCCCAAGCCTTCAAGCTCAAACTTTTTCGGCCACCTCTCAAGCCTTCACCTCAACCCCTTCCAATCCATGAGCTTAGCCCAGGATGATCATGGTTCAATCTGCATTCTAGCCTAATCAAGAGCCAAGTCAAAGATCCATTTACATACAAGCATTCATCATGACATATACTCCCTCCCTCTCAACCCCTTGCTTTTCTAGACCTCTAGTGGATGTATGCTCTGTGACTTGCAGTACACCGGACCCTGTCACATCAGAAATTCCTAAGTGATCTAGTCCACTTTTCTTATCTCTTTGCATAAGCATCATCATATCCGTCCTCTAGACACATTGTCGGACGTATGCTCTGTAGCCTGCCGAAATACTCGGATCCTGCTACATCAGAAATCCACGTGTGACTAGTCCCATCATGACCGTAGCATCATCATCATCCCTTGAGATTATTTTACCATACTAAGTCGAGACCGTACACTTGTACGGGCGGAGAGGGTGCCTAACACCTTTCCTCTTTGTAACCGAGGTCCCTTACCCGGAATCCCGGATCGTAGACCAGGAGTCAATCTAAGGTCGGAGAATCTTCGGATTTCCCCAACCTTACGTATTCCGTGGTTCTAGCCGACCGCGGGATTCTGAGATCATTCGGCTAGTGGCGACTCCAACAAATCATAAGTCAGCTTAATCACCCCCAGCATCACCATAACACTCAACATTTTATAGCAACAACGCCAACAACGTGGACGCCGATTTTTCAGTGTCTACACCTACTGTCTAACCAACCTTGTTTGTTAACCTTGTTTGCTCACCTTTATATGAAACCTGTAACACTTTACAACCATTGTAGCCCATTGATAACTAGATTGCAACTGGTCCATAGTCTCGTGAACCGTGCATGGTGGAATGGGACACTGTGTCCGAGCTGTCGGCCTACGCTGGGGTACCGTGCATCCCTGTAGTGACCGCGAGTGATCCCTTTCTCTCGGCACTCATGTGCTTGAAGTCGGAGATGAGGAACCCGACGGGATCACGGGCCGCGGGGTCTCGGCCTCAGACGTTGATGGGGTCTTGGCCCCGTAACCAGTTCAGCGTATTGATACGTGAGGTGCATCAGATTCTCAAACTTGCTGGATGAATGGACTTAACTAATAACTCAGTTAACACGATCGCATTGCATCGCATTAGTTAGGGTGGCGACTCGGAAGTCGAGGTCACTCTAAGGGAGTGTTGCCATATGCGATCGTTAGATGGAGTCGCTCGAGGGAGCGTTGTGGCAAGGGCATGCATCATATCATCCCACACACATGAGCATTTAATAAGAGTTGTTAGGAGTTGATGATTGACTACTTTTCGTTAAGTTTATATTACAATTGATGCTTGTTATAACTTAAGACTAATAGTACACATTGAGTTGATCACTCACTCCCACTCTGGGACGGTGTTTTAAAACACCAACCAGACTTGTTCGTAGATGCAGGTGACCCAGGGCTTGAGGAGCCTGGAGAGGTGAGCTTCGAGGAGGAGGACGAGTTGTCCTACTTCAAGTTGATGGACGGTTCTCTGCCAGCTTGAGAGGCGGGATTGGATCGCTGAGCAGTGGGCTCGGCTCTATTTTTTGGGACTCACTATTCTTTTGGGATTTTGTGGGGTGACGCCATGTGCGACCCCTTTATTCTTTCGGACATGTATATATGTATATCTTAATCTCTTTCATTTCAGTAGACCTATTTGGTTGTGCTTCATGTTCCAGGAATTTTCGGGCTGCGCGTTGACTGGATTAATCGCATATTAATGAAAAAATTGGTCATAAGTGACCCCAGTAACTCGGGAGTTCAGTGTATACACGACCCCCGATTTCCAGGGCGTTACATTTATGGTAATGGGTGGAGTGATCAGTTGTATATCAAAGCATCGGCATATGATTACTTTTTTTTTAATTAATTAATTAATTAATTAATTTATTTATTTTTTACAACCGAAGCCGAGTATATGACAGTAAAAGAGGCATTGAAGGAAGATATTTTGTTAAGAGGAATGATGAACGAATTGAGGCTTTAGCAAGAGGCTGTGCCGGTTAATTGTGACAACGAAAGTGTGATCAATTTGACAAAGACTTTGGTATGTCATTCTTGTACTAAGCATATTGATGTTTATTATCATTTTATCTGACATATGCTTGGAGGAAGATGGTGTTACTTTTGAGAAGATCCACGCAAGTGTGAATTTGACGGATACGCTTACTAAGGTGGTTCCTAAAGAGAAGTTCAAATTTTGTTCGATTTCTCTAGGTTTGGGAAAAGTTTGATGAAGACAGAGTATGCACGAAAAGGGGCGACAATGTAGTTACTATGATCGACACAATTAGAGATGGAGCTTGAAGCTATAGATCATAATGATTAAAGTCATGGTGGAAATTATTGTCTGAATGTCTTCAATCTATGCAAAAATAAAGAGAGTTCGATCGATTGAATAGGCTACTCGATCGATTGAGTGAACCTCGGATTAGATAGATTAGTCTCTTGACAGCTTTAGATAGGTTTAATCGATCCACCTTGGAGGTTTAAGCGATCGACATAATTCAGAAAATTCATGTTAACTCTATGAACACTTTGAGCATGTTCGATGGATTGAATATGGGAGCTCGATTGATCGATGCTTAGACCAATAACGCACACAATTTTGCGTAATTGTGCAATTTGTTTCCTATTCTGAATGTAACACTATATATATGGGTGTAATACGAGATTATGGTAAGGGAACAAAGAGGGCTAAATCGATTCTAAGGTTTAAAAGGGAGACAACAAGAGTCTTCGTATTTTTAAGTGATTACATCTCTTGTACTTTTGTTTTCATAGTAGATTTGTTTGTCGCTTTGTGTCGTGGTTTTTTCTCACAAGAATTTTCCACGTAAAATCGTGTGTCCGTGCATGATTTATTTGTATTTGTTTTAAATTCTGGATTTACTTCTACAGTTTCCCAACAATATGATGGCTTTGGATGGTACTTATCAAGATTTTTAAAAACTTTTACAATCGAATCTTCATCCAGGTGGCCCACTCCATCAACCATCTTTTCACTCTCTTAGACTACGTCAATATCTACTCCCATGCCTCCCTTCCCCACTCCTGTCAAGATAATCATGATTGATTTGATCCCAAAATTCTTATCATATGGGGCCCGACCTTATTATTCAAGATCCTTGGCAAGTTGAAGTCCAAAGTGGATAAGTTCATGCTCACAATCAGTCATGAATTAGGTTGTGGATTTCATGTCCAACGAAGTAGAAAATGTATAATGGTCAGCAATTTTGGGCGGCCTTTTATTCAACTGGGAGGTTGGTTTTCCCAGCTCCAAATCTATCATGGGCCCATTGTAAGAATCATGTCTATTTCTATCCCATAGTGAAGAGATTCGAAATGTTGGGCAAGTTTGGAAAATCCATGGTTTAGCCGGCCATTTAATTCGACTTACTTGTATGCCAAGTAAAGAATTTCTAAGTGCTTGATTATCGTCCATCACACTCTATCAAAGTGTCAAAGCATGCCTAATTTTGAATAGGCCCACCTAATCATTTAAAAATTAAGGTGGCCTCTAACAACCCTAGGCCAGTTGCTAGCGCTATATAATATTCTTTGCTTTATTTTCTTGCCAACCCTTCATTTGCTAGACATTGATTGGATGGTTAGGATTAACCACTCAAACCAAAACTTAAGAGTAGCTGTAAATATGGGAACATGACCATTGAATATGACCATTGAATATCAGAGCAAGAGCAAGATACTCAGCTTCAGCACTGGATCAGCTCATCAAACCAAAACTTAAAAAGAAAAGATGACGAAATGAATGACACGCTTTTATTATTATTATTTAATTGCTGAAAACACATGGAAGAAGAATAGATAATCATTCAATCAGACACGAGAAAAAACCTAGGGTAATCATACATAAGAGAAAACAGCAAAACCTAGGGCAGTGAGGTGTGTGTGAGTGATCCAGGGTTCAATCCTTAGTATTTAAGGTAAAAAAAAAAAAGCTAGCTCTATCAATAGCAAGCTTGGCCATTAGATGGGGCCACAACGCCACCCTTCTTCATGGTTTCAAAACGCGGCTCTTTTTCGGCGAACTTGGTGCCGGAGTATATTTTCATGTAGTCTTCGAACCGGTAGTTCTGTGGGTACACCAACTTCTCAGCCGGGCTGATCACTGCGTCGCTCGCCGGGTTGTAGAAAGAGGCGATGGACAACCGTCCTCCCTCTTCTCTCGCGATCACACGGTGGGGAATGCTCTTAATCCTCCCATTGCTAATTACCTGTACAATGAATTTAAAAAAAATGCAACATCAAGCACATGATCAATCTTAATTATGAGACCATGATTAAAAGACAGAGATTCGATTCAACTCGTCTACCATGAGTCAAGCTGTGACTTGCGCGATGGGGTCTGAATCAGCCCAATTCACTGTATCAAACCCGGTCGGGTTGTACTGAATCCGAGTCAGACTCATCCAAGTCTAAAAACCATATATGGGATCCACCACCTAGTATGGTTGTTATCCATGGCTGCCCAGACCTGCAGGTCCCTGATGAACCCAACTCGACTTAAACGAGTCTGGGTGTATTGTTCTGCCCTGTTGAGAAGTCAGGTTGGGTTCAGGTCCACCTCATGAGTAAACTCAGACTCAGTCCAGCAAGCCACCCCTTGAAATGGGCTAGTCGTGACACGAGACTGAACAAGTTGGTCTGAGTTACTAAGTTAAATAAAGCATGGTCCACCATTTTTTGACCCTGTTAAAATCAGTCTAGTCGGGTCCCACCATCACTCATGGCAGATCGTGTCTGGATTGAGTCAACTTAGTTTTAATAATAGTATTAAATATAATAGTCATTCTAGAAGTGATGGGTCCCACTCTTTTCTTGGCGGGCCAAGTCAGGATTGGACCGTCTGATTAATTGGACAATGGCCCAAGAACTCAGTCAGGACAAAGGTTCCATGGCTGATGTGCGATTCTCAGATAAGTAACCATGAAAATATAGACACAAACCTCTAGTTGTTCGCCAGTGTTGACGAAGATGGAGTTGGGCAGTGGAGTGACATCGACCCACTCGCCATTCTTCAGGAACTGAAGGCCGGGGATCTTGTCGTCTTGAAGGACCAAGATCAGACCGCCGGCGTCGCTGTGTGTCCGTAGACCTTTGATCAGATCGGCCTTTGGGCATGAAGGGTACTGGGCGAACTTGGTGCCCATGAATGGGCCATTAGCACCTGAAAAGGCCTTCTTTAAGTAGCCTTTCTCAAGTCCCAAGTTCTCCCCAACCAGATCCAACATCTTCTCAACCAGCTTAATTGTTTCTGCTACATATTCTTCAACAGCCTCCCTGAAATTTAGAGAAACCAAGTCATTCTGAGAATGTTCAGATGTGGTTTACACACAGGTGGGGTCCACCTTCTGATGATCCAAACCGTTCGTATGGTGTGTGTTATGGAATGGAGAGGACCCAAAAAAAATTTCCACTTTAAATAATCTTAAGCAACTGATTTGGCCCCGATCATATGTGGACAAATTGGTAGTTTGTTTTCCACAAGTCATTTTAAGCATCTCCAGCTGCGTTTTATACATATTTGTGGCCCACCTTATGATGATCCAAACCGTTCATATGGTCCATGTGGTGGATTGGAGATAACCCAAATCCCCCATCTGATATCATCCATTTTCATACAAATCATTTTGAAAACGCCCATATGTATTTTACAAATTTGGGGCCCACCTTCTGATGATCTAAACCGTTCATATGGTCAATCCGGTGGATTCGAAACAAAACCCCCGAACCACCCCCAACACGCGCAGAAAAAAAAAAGAAAAGAAAAAAGAAAAATCCATCATCAAACAATCTCGACCATCTGATTTAGTCCCGATCCCACGATTGGGTCCACCAGATCAACATCATCATAGGCGATGGAAAAACTTACTTGAGCTGGGCCGATAGATCTGGGACGTCCACGATGGTGGAAATCGGTAGGTTTTGGACAAAGAAGCAGGCCTCCCAATCAACGTCCGATACCTCCGATTCGGATTTGACCCCTTCCAATTTCTTCACAAACTCCAACTCGTGGAACTTCTTCTGTGCTAATGCCGCAAGGTGTGCGTTTGCCAGCTTCTTCACCTTATTCATTACTTCCAGGGGCATCCCATGGTTCACAATCTACACACAAACACACATGTAGAAATGATCAGATGGTGGTCATTACTAGTTGGGTGGACCCCATATCAAGATCATCTCATAATCAAGCACTCGAAAATAGATATAGAAATCATCACACCCAGCAGTTATATGTGAATTCCTGCCCACATCTCACATACATAGCACATCTGATTAATTGAGAAATTGGGTGGTGATGGGAATTGTAAAGAGGCCCACTTCTGCAGATAAGTGGGCCCATCAAACACACCACACGTGCGACATGTTTCAACGTTCACATTCACGTGTGCTATCAGTGCCACATGTGTCAACGTTCACACACACACACACATCGAAAAATCACTATTGGCAGAACCATTTGATGCCTGAGCAGGATGGAACGGTGATAAAAGGGGTCCCACTCGAGAACGGTGGGACCCACTTCAACAAATCCAGATACACACATCATGGCTGTTTGATTGTGGGCATCTCACATCGGATATCTGCTCCGTCCAACGTACCTGGAAAAAGCCCCAGTTCTCGAAGGCATCTCGCAAGAGAGCCATCGTTTCTTTCCTGTTCTCTCCATCCAGACCGCTCAGATCGATGACTGGCATTCCCATCGTCAGAGATTGTAGAGAAAAAAAGAGAAGGAAATGTATGTTAATTGTAGAGAAGAAAATGAAGAAGAAGCCCGAATTTCGAGTGAAGAGACAATGGCAATTGGCCCGTTTATATAGGGTTTGCGTAGCTCAATGTAGCCACGCCTGTCTGCTTAAATCTCTCGATCGCACCAAACACGTGTGGATTTGGAATGTGTGGTATCGTGTAAAAGTAGACTGCGTGTGTGACCCGCGCCACCGACCATGATGGAATGTTGACGTGGACAAGTTGTGGACCCGCCATGATGTCTGTGTTATATTCACAACGTCTGTCCATTTTGCTAGCTAGATTATTTTAGGGCATGGCATGAACTTCAAAATGAGTTAGATCCAAGGCTCAAGTATACCATACTTACATAAAGTAGGAGGGGTTTTTCTTGGGGTTACAAGGAAAGCTGATATAAGTGTTTTCCTTGGAAAGTTTTTAATTTGGTGGTACAGTTCACTTGGGCTTTTGATCTGCCTCATTTTCAAGCTTATGTTAAAAAATTATCACCGAAAATGATTAGACCGTGTGAATATAATATGTACATCATGATAAGTCTAAAACTATTTGCCACATCAACACACCACGAGAGTGGTAATCATGCAAAGTTGATTGGCTTGTGTACCACACTCCACCGACCTGGCTTGTGTGGGTTCATGTTGTGCCAACGGTTCAAAGGAGATCAAAGTTACTTGTCCCCATAATGATGTATTTATTATATTGCACTGTTCATCCATTTTAAAGCACCAGCCTAAAAATGAGTCATATCTAAAAGTTAAGTAGGCCACAACACAAATAGTGTTAGTAATAGCAATTCACAACGAAGGATAGAAGAAATCGATCAGATCTATCAGGTTCAAGGCTCGACTTGAATAGTCGATTTCTCAAGACAGATTTGCTGCCCTTTTTCTGGAATTTTCAGCAAGTGCAAATGAAGGAAATCTGCAAATTGTCTTCAGGATACAATGAACTCTCAATCCGATTTTCAACACGAAAATTTGCACATTTAAGTATTGAACAGATCTCTAGTTTTAACACCGATATGCCTTAAGACGTTCAGAAAAAATTCAGCAAGAGATTAAATCGAGAGTAATTGCACAGAAGATGATATAATCGTCAGGATTTTGAGTTAATACTTCTGGATTATATATCCAGGATTTATATCATTTGAAAGGTTATGGATTTCTTCCTGAAGAGGTGTTAAAGAGCCTCTTCAAAAAATCCATACCCATTCACAGCAAATAATTGCCTTTTCATGAAAGGACATGACTCTTGTCCTATGGCAGTTATTTCTGTACCCATTCAGACAGAAACAGTTATCCAACAGGAAAAACTGTATCCACATAAGCGACACGTGGCATAGGTGCCACATGTACAATCATGTTATAATTACTGTCAATAAAAACAAAATTAATAAAACATCAGGGTACCATGACCCAAAAAAATTGAACCGAGTGCCAAAAAGACTAAGGCTTTCTTAGCTCCTTGCGACGATGCGAACGTGCGAAGTGCTAAGTGCGCCTAATAAAGCGCCCAAGCAGCCCTACAGCCCACGCCGCGCGCGCGGACGGTGCTTCGCACCGTCCTCGAGGAGATTCGAACCCTGGTTGCATAAGCAAAAACCCCTTCTCTTACCGACTGACTATACACACTATTTATGGAAAGTTTAAATAATTAATATATTTATTTACTTTCTACAAATAATTTTTATTTTTGAAATTTATTTTTATTCTAAAAAACACCAACAAATAGCAATGAGAACACCATTATATATTTATAAGGCCACTATAATGTTTATTTTCCATTCAATTTATTCATAAGTTTACGTTGACATAAATGAAGAAGAAAAAAATATCATATTGATCCAAATCTTGTATGACCCCCGGAAGGGTTTCAAGTGCGACTAGCTTCCGGAACACATCAATATATTCTCTCTTAAGGTCTGTTTGGGAGCTTCTAAATAGAGGATAATCGGAAATGAAATTGGAGGCAAAATAATTGAGAGTAAATGACTAATACAATTATGTTTGGATAAGAGTAAATGAAATGCATTTGAAATTTAAATATTCAGTTTTAATGAGAGTGAGTAGTAAGGAAAATTAAAATGCATTGAAAATTTTCAATATATTTACAAAAATATATAATTTTCAAAATTAATTTTAATATTCTAAATTACTATACATATGTGATATTTAATAGAATAATTATAGTAAGTCCATTGATATATATATATATATATATATATATATATATATATATATATATATATATATATATATGTCAAAAATGAAGAAATTTTGAACCCCAAGCGGGTCAAAAATATAAAAATTACAAACAAGCAATGACCGAACTTTAAATAGTTTGGATTATAATTGAATTGTTCTGAAGTATCATCAACGTGCGGCATGTACGGTGGATATGTGCTTAGGGGCACCTTTGTTCACTTGTGTGACTCTCCATGAAAACTCAAGAAAGCATTTCACCCGGTTTACTTATAAATTACTCACAATTCTGCTCATTTACCTACGTAATTTACTTCCCACCAGTGGCCCCAATTGGGCTTAGTATTGGGGTAGTTTGGTAATTTACTTTACTGATAAAGCAACTCAGCATTTGTAGGAGATGAATCCAGTCCATTTGGAGGAAAACATTCGAAGCGTTTCCCTTATTATTTTTTTTTTTCGTCTTTTTAGATGGATTCTTTCATGTTAGAAAGTATTCATGCCTACTGCCAAAAGATCTGAGTATTTACATTGTTGCAGACGTGTGTGACTATACTCCACACATGTGCCACCATGGCACATACGCGCGAGATCCATCCATCAATCTGGTCCGAACTTGTACGTATTGGAAACAGGTGGATCTGGTAGAAAACCTCAGCCAAGTTTTTTAGAGCCGTGCATTTATTTTGCAAGCTATAGTTCATCTATCTGGTGGATCAAGCTGATGCTTGGTCCAGAATATTAATATAGTGGTGTGGTTCTGATGGATCGACTGGATGCTAGACCTATCGTGCCAATGTGTCACATGTGTGGCGTGTGCATGAGCTTTTTTGCACACGCGCATGGACTTAGCAAAGCAGTCTTTACTATTTGAGAAAATTAGGTATGTGGACCCCACCTTTCAGCCGGCTGGTTTTATGAAAGAAGACAAACCTTCTTTTGC
The DNA here is from genome assembly GCA_021015155.1 of Magnolia officinalis. Classification (NCBI taxonomy): domain Eukaryota; kingdom Viridiplantae; phylum Streptophyta; class Magnoliopsida; order Magnoliales; family Magnoliaceae; genus Magnolia; species Magnolia officinalis. The sequence goes on along the minus strand of JAJHSJ010000016.1, from coordinate 58,191,001 downwards.
AAGTTGGACCTCCACGTACGGCGAGCGAATTTGAGGACAAAAATAGCCCTCGCTTTCGAAGAAGAGCGCTGACACTCCTCCAGCCAAGATTTGTACGAACGGCTCAAAAGAGATCAAAGTTACATGGCCCCACAACTATGTATTTATTATATCCACAACGTTCATCCATATTTAGAGATCATTTCGGAGCATTATCCAAAAAAAAAAAAATCATATCCAAATCAAATGGACCACACCACAAAGAGCAGTGGGAAAACTGATTTTCACCGTTAAAAATTTTGTAGGGCCCACCACTTGATAGTTAAATCTGTCTTATTTTACGTCTCAAGCTTAATATGAGCTCGCCAAATCGATGGACGATTTGGATATAACACAAACCTCATAATAGGACCCACAAAAGGCGGTGGGATTACAACCAAAAAAATAAAAAATAAAAATCTATAGCTACGGATTATAACCGTAGCCATATCCGTAGCCTATAAAATCGGCGAGGCAAACTAGAAAACGGTGGGGCAAACTAGAAAACAGTGGGGCAAGTATAAAAAACGGCGGGGCAAACTAGAAAAACGGCGGGACAAGCATGAAAAACGGCGGGGCAAGTATGAAAAACGGTGGGGCAAACTAGAAAATCGGCGGGGCAAGCATGAAAAACGGCGGGGCAAGCATGAAAAATGGCGGGGCAAATTAGAAAATCGGCGGGGTAAGCATGAAAAACGGCGAGGAAGATGAAAAACGACGGGGCAAACTAGAAAATCGGCTGGGCAAGCATGAAAAACGGCGGGGCAAACTAGAAAAACGGCGGGGCAAGCATGAAAAACGGCGGGGCAAACTAGAAAAACGGCGGGGCAAGCATGAAAAACGGCGGGGCAAGCATGAAAAACGGCGGGGCAAACTAGAAAATCGGCGGGACAAGCATAAAAAACGGCGGGGCAAACTAGAAAATCGGCGGGGCAAGCATGAAAAACCGCGGGGCAAACTAGAAAACCGCGGGAAAAAAATTCCATGTAACGTCGATATATCAATATATCGGCGGGGCAAGTATGAAAATCGGCGGGGCAAAAAAATTCCATGTATCGTCGATATATCGACAATATGTCGATATATCGATATATCGACGGGGCAAGCATGAAAATCGGCGGGGCAAAAAAATTACATGTATCGTCGATATATCGACAATATGTCGATATATTGATATATCGGCGGGGCAAGCATGAAAATCGGCGGGGCAAAAAAAATTCCATGTATTGTCGATATATCGACAATATGTCGATATATCGATGCTTGATTTTGTCGATATATCGACATATGGTCGATAATATCGAATTAAGTCCTCATTTGTCCAGCGACTTAACCAACAAATTCCATGTAACGTCGATATATCGACAATATGTCGATGCTTTATTTTGTCGATATATCTACATATTGTCGATATATCGATGCAGTCTTTGTTGTTTTTTTTTTTTATATATATATATGTTACGTTGCTTTTGTGGGTCCCATCATGATGTCTGTGTTATATCCAAACCGTCCATCTATTTGGCGAGCTCATATTAAGGCTTGAGACGAAAAATAAGATAGATCTAACTATCAAGTGGACCACACTGTAAAATACAGTGGGAAATTGAATGTCTACCATTGAAACCCTTTTAGGGGTTACAGAAGTTTTGGATCATTATGAAATTTGTTTTTCCTCTTCATCCAGATCTTTGTGACCCTATGAATGAACTTAGACGGGGAAGATTTCTCACAAACATCACAGTGGGCCCCCAAAAAGTTTTTAATGATTGATGCTCATTCAACACTGTTTCCTGTAATGTGGTACACTTGAGATTTGCATATACCTCATTTTTTCTCATACCATAAAATGATGTGGAAAAATATATGGACGGCATGGATGAAAAGCATACATCATGGTGGGGCTCATAGACCACCGAACATCCACTATTGCGTGGTGGCAGGGGAGTACCCAATCCATTTACGTGAAAGGAGGGGTATTTTTGTCCAGAAATTCTGTCACCGCACGTGGAGGTCTAAGTTGCAAAAGAAGGTTTGTCTTCTTTCATAAAACCAGCTGGCTAAAAGGTAGGGTCCACAGACCTAATTTTCTCTTACTATTTTCCAGCTGTCTTCATATGTTGTGAAGCGGTTGAACTACCATTTTCCAGTCCAACAGGCCCTACCGTATTACCTCACTTACCGCCACTGCTACTGTGAGATTAAAAACAACCAACCAGACCCGAAACGGGGTTTAGATAATTTGATGGTCCGCGGGACCACTAGCTGTCGAACCTTTCACCCAACGCCCGTGATCTATAATCGCAACCGTTCATCATGTAGACCCCACCATGAAAAAACCAGATGAACAATAAAACTTACAATCAGAAAAGGAGGGCCGCTGATCATGCTTTCCGGACTCCATTTTAAATGGTTATGTGGACCACCAAATGGTCCTGTCCCATCGTATCCCTGTCCTCGTCATAAGTTTAAAACAAAAGAGGCCTCCAAATTTGACAAAAGCTAGCCGGATACGGTGAAGATTCGGTCCACCAATAATGGCGGGAGGGGGCAGTTTTGTCAATTTTCAAGTTCAGTGTTTTTGGACCTCACGGGTCATTGTTGCCAACTTGGACGGTCGTCCGGACTTTCCGAGGTTGTGGTCCACCACGAACGTTCAACGTGAAAAAGATTGCAGAGAAAGTACAGCTCCCTTCACATAAACTGACATGCATAAGTAGCGGACCACCCGAACATGGCCAATGGTCCACACGTAACTGTGATGCTTGTCATGTACCGGCCCACCAGTTTTGATTGTTGTCCACGTGTCAACCTGCAAAGGGAGCTTCTCTCTCTAAGGAAATAACTACGAGACTACCATTGACTAGACTCGTTCTTGTCCGGGAGCCATTTGATCATTTGATAGTCCGCCTGCGTTGAATGCTTGGACCCGGATTAGATACTGATAGGTTGAGTAGCGAGACTCGCTGCCTAAGCTACGTCATCAAGTTCTGTGGGACCCACCATGATGTATGTGTTGTATCCACACCGTCTATCCATTTTGAGAGATCATTTTAGGGCATGAGAGAAAGAATGAGTCAGATCCAAAACTCGAACGGACCCCACCAAAGAAAACAGTGGAGAGAGTGACTCCCACCATTGAAACCTTTTTAACGTCCACTATGATGTTTATCTGAGATCCAACGTGTTCATAAGTTAAGACAGACATGAAATCAGAGAAAACACAAATTTAAGCTTGATCCAAAACTTTTTTGGCCCTTAAAATTTTTTAATGGTGGGCGTCACTCTCTCCACTATTTTTTGTTTTGGGGTCTACTCGAGCTTTGGATCTGAGTGATTCTTTGCCTCATGCTCTAAATTGATATCTCCAAATGGATGGACGGTGTGGATACGACATATACATCATGGTGGGTCCCACAGATCTTGGTGACGTCACTTGTGTAGCGAGTCTCGCTACTCAACCTGTCAGCAGCTAATCCGCATCCCGAATGCTCGATCCACGTGTACTTAAAAATTGAACACGAGTAATATATTAACTAAAATAAAAACGACTAAATTGTGTACTCAAATGTTCCAAATCATGGTTGAGTAATCCCAACCTCTGTTTCCTAAAAAAATATTTGATGAAATATTATCATTGCATTATTTTCATCTTAACCGTCCAATGAATGTCCACCATTCTGATAATCAGATAATCAATTAAGTGCAATTTTTGGTTAGTTCGTGATACATCCAAATTGGATATAATTTGGACGGTTTAATTACTACACGTATGCAATTCAGCTGTCTATTATTAGGCTAGAGAATAAAATATTAGAGTTTTCTAATCGAGGAAAATTTTTGGGCATGATACATCAAGGTGGGGCATGACATACTAATGGTCTGGATAATTGAACCATGGGCCCCACTTATTCAATCCAATGTAAGCCATGCAAATTATAATGCCTCTATAATGTATTTATCATGTCCTTCGTCATCTTTGGTGTTAACACATTAAGAATATCTTTTTAAATGGCATGCAACTCTTTTAAATAAGAAGAGGTAGAGCTAGATGATTCCATCAGGTGCAAGGGAAAAAAAATAAAATAAAATCCATTGGTTAGGAGTGAATTTGTACAAGCTAAAGATTTTAAAGAATAATAAAAGGTTTGAAGGGACGCGAGCGGAGATTTTTTTTTTTAAAGGCATAAGGATAGCTATGAGTGACGAATTGATAGAGAAGGATTCATGCACTTGACTCTCGTTGGTGGGATTCCATATCTTAGATGATGATAATGTTAGGGTTATCATTTGATGGGTACCCTGGAATCCTAGTACCTGATTTTAACAGGTAGAGGTCTCCCTTTGAAATTGGTAAGAAATTGGGCTGGGTTGGGTCCCACCCTTTAGACCCGGTTATTAATCAGGTCTAGTATGGTCCACCACTTTGGACCCAGTTAAAATTGGGTGGGTGACACTTAGGTTGATTTAGTTCTAATAGCACCATTATACATATTAATGGTCTAGATCATTGAAACATAAGCCTCACTTATTCAAATTGAAAACTTGAGATGTATGTGAATCCAATGTAAACCTGTCCAACAAAAATATTTGTGATGCCACCATAATGTATTTGTCATGTCTACCGTCCATCATTGGTGCTAGCGAGTTGGATGATTTGATCATATGTAATGGAGATAAAAAACTGCTGCGACTAAGAGTGAATTTGTACAAGTTAAAAGCTCTAAAGAGCAATGACTAAGATTTAAATAAAGTTATAGCTCTTGATATAGAGATTCATTACTCAGACTCATGGGAACCTGATTTTAATAGGTAGAGGTCTCACTTTGAACTTGGTAAGAAATTGGGTCAAGCTGGGTCCCACCCTTTAGACCCAATTAAAAATAAGGTCAAGCCGGAACTATTAATTCGGACCTAGTTAAAATTGGGTGGGTGCTGGTCAGGTTGATTTAGTTCTAATACAACTATTATTATATATTGGATATAAATGGATTATTCTAACAATAAAAGTAGGGTTTTCAGCCATATGCAAGTAATAGAGAGACTGTTTACAAACTAGGCATGTGTCAAAGTGGCACATGTGTGTAATTTAATCCATTCATTAGATGAGCAAGCCATACACATGCTTTTATTTTTTTGAAACCTAATTCAGAACCTAGATCCAATGACCCGATGGGTATGGCGACGTGTAGCTGAACCCAATTGAATCTAGGTCTAGATCTTCAAGAACCAGACTTGGACCTAGTTAGCCCAGTAAAGGTGCCATAGGACTCGATCTGAACCAAGCAATTGACCACCGTAGTGTTGGGACATGATCTGACCACAGGACCAATCTCAAGTGGGCCACACCACATGAAAAAGTGAGATGGGGTTGTCTAACGTTGAAACCACCTTGGGGTCCACTGAATTTTTGGATCAAAACTAATATTTGGTTTTTTCTGTTCATCCTGGTGGGACTTGCGTTCTAAACAAGTAGGATGGCATATAAACATCATGGCAGGCCGTAGGAAGATTTCAATGGTGGGTGTTCAATCCCCACTATTACCTGTGGTGTGGCCCACTTGAAACTTGGCTAAGCCTCATTTAAAGGATCAAATCTTAACACGAGCTGTATTTCCTTTTTCCCTTTTTATCCCATTCAACGTTCAGGATTCAAAATAACATGCATTTAGACATTACAGGCAGAGCAGACGGTACTTCTGCCGTGCCCCACCATGAGCAGAAACATGGCCATGTCAGCACAAATCAGGACTCAATGAGTCACTGAGTCGGGTCAAAGACATGACTTGTACCGGATGGGTTGACTAGGTGGTTAAAAATCATATTTTAAGCTCTTACAAAAATTCCATGCCCTACTCCCTTCAAACTAGGGTTGAAAGTCGGGGCCGGTTGGTGATCAACCCTAGCCCAACCCAAGTTTCCTATACCTCAACCCTAACCCAACCCAACCCAAGCTCGGGTTGGGAATTCTCAACCCAAGCCCAACCCAAGCGGTTTGGTCGGGTTGGCTGGGTTGGTCGAGTAGATTATGTTAATATTTTCATTATTACATAATTAGTCTATTATATTTTCAATGCAAGTTTTATTTTTTATACCTATAATTGTATTAATTATATATGTAGTTATTTATCATAAAAAACATTTTTTCTAAACAAACAAGCTAAAATATAGGACAACTACTCCTTTAAGATTTGTACTGTGTATCAAGCAATCGATTTGGGAGAGAGAAATCCAGTGTATCTTGTTAGCTTGAGTCATCAGAAATGACGTAGACCAATGAAACCTGATGGCATTGGAATTTTTTGTGCCTTCAACATCGACGATCCACACTCAATTATAATAAATTTATAAGGAACTTATATATTGATCGGGTTCGGGTTGGGTCAGGCAACCCAAGACCTCAACCCGAGCCCAACCTAAGTTTTATCGGGTTGACATTTGTATGGCCCAAGCCCGAGATCAAACGCTATACATCCTGCCCAAGCCCAACCCATTGTTGGGTCGGTCACGGGTCGGTCGGGTTGAACCCGCCCAACTTTCAGCCCTACTTCGAACGGCCGTGAAGCTTTTTCTAGAACCCTTATCTACCAGCGTGTAAAGGTTACCAACATACGTGTAGAATCTACTAACATGAGTCGAACTATTAATTGATGTGCAAATGTTATTCAACTGTTCGCATGTGGTCTACACTCACCCATCAAGTCCTATCAGAACTATGGGATGCCCTAAAAATTTTGGGTCTACACTCTCCCATGGAGTCCTACCATAATTATGGGATGCCCCGAAAATTTAGGGTCTGCAATCACCCATGGAGTCCTACCCTAATTATGGGACCCCAAAATTTGGGGTCCACACTTGCCCATCGAGTGCTACCATAATTATGGGATGCCTTGAAAATATGGGGTCCACGCTCATTGATCGAGTCCTACTATAATTATGAGATGACTCAAAAATATGGGGTCCACACTCATTGATCGAGTCCTTCTATAATTATGGGATGCCTCGAAAATATGGGGGCCACACTCGCCCATCGAATCTTACCATAATTATGATTTATGGGATGCCCTGGAAATTTGAAGGCCACACTCGCCATCGAGTCTTACCATAATTATGGGATGTATCGAAAATTTGGGGTCCACACTCGCCCATCCAGTCTTACTTTAATTATGAGATGTGTCGAAAACTTGGGATCCACACTCACCCGTTGAGTCCTACCATAATTATGGGATACCCCAAACAATTGGGGTCCACCCTTGATGTAGGAAGTGCCACACAAGCATTCTCACAGTTTGACTACAAACCCAAATGAAAGTGGAAGTAATCAGATCAGTCCTACATAGGGCATGACATAGCTAGGTCTTAGATATGTCTAGTCTTAAGAAGTTCATTTCGAATATGAAAAAATTATTGTTTGAGGTTTTGATTGTAAAAGAGACGTAACTTTTAATACAAGCATAATTACAAAATGCATAACCTTTCAATTTTTATGTAACAATGGTCACGAGGTTAACCCACCTATTTAGTAGGTCATTGATGTAGAGCAGGTCATGGACAGTTTCATGGCCAAGATGGATCAGAAAAGGCTCGGTCGACGACAGAAGTGATCCGGACCGTCGGACCTTAGATCGGGCATATCTCGCAATCCGGAATGAGTTATTTGACGTAAAATATATGATTTTGGGGTAGAACGAGTTACTTTAGCCAACCAACCCAGCTATGCCAGGTTGTGACGCCCAGAATTGCCCCTGGATCGACGGTCGTTTCCCTGCTTTAATTTCGTTTTGACTATAATTAGTAAGTTTTAGTTTGATTATAACTCTTCATCCGTCGGGCTTTAGGAGTTGCGCCCAACATGAAAAGAGCTTAGAATAATTAGGAGTACGGTTTGGTGAAGCCAAATAGGACACTTACTATTTTTGGCCGAAAACCTTGCGCACTAGTAGACATCACGACCGTCTATAAATAGTAAGTTTACTATTTATAGTAAGTCACAGATTCTAGGAGTTTTAGTTGTAGTTTGATTCTGATTTCTTTCCCATTGCTTGGTTCCCCTATTTAAAGGGTTGTGAGCTCATTTTTATTCATTCATTAATCAATTTCGAATTTATTAGAATTTATTTCTATTTTCTGGTTTCTTTCCTCGTGGATTCGAGAAGTCTCTGTGAGGAGTCCAGAGAAGTTCCTTGGATTCGGAATAGTTATCCTATTGAAGAAGACGGTGCTCGACCTCATGTCCTCCCCTGCGTCAGTTGTGTACATTCTTTTTATAGGAAAGCGCACGCTTTCAATTCAAAATTGTGATTTAAGGAAAATTTACTATTTTTTGTATCTTTTTTTTTTTTTTTGGAGAGTTTTAAGATTTTCCTATTTTTTAAGAAATTGCTTGTAATATTACTAGGATTAATGCTCCAATAAGGCTTATTTAGACGTTTATATTTCTGGCAAATTAGAGTTTAGAAGAGTTTTTCTATTTCAAGTAGCTTCTGAATAAATTAGAAAATTACACTTTAGAAGAGTTGTTATTTTGGGTAATTTTAAATTTAAGGTTAAGGTTTTCTTTATTAATGATGTAATAGAGAAACAATCCTATAACAACGGTGGCGGTATTTGAAGCTTTCCAACGAGAGAATTTGCGACCCATGTAAGGAGTATAGGTGGCGATCGACTGTTTGATGGGAGCTTTAGGATAGACCGACGTTCATAATGATGAGTAACATGAGATCGACGATGGAACTCGTAGTCATCATGTTCGCAGGCTTTCACTCGATAATAGTGAATTGCAGGCTACCACTCTGATCATGAGGAAGTTGTTGTACATGCTGAAGGAAGATGTATATCTGTAGCGGCACAATATCTTTTGAACGAAGTGTATTGTGAACCAAAAGATATGTGATCTAATCATAGATGACGGAAGTAATGAGAATATTGTATCAAAGACTATGATATAAAAGCTACAATTGAAGAGAAAAGTATTTCTCTTCGTACATGATTGGATGAATAAAGAAAGTCAACGAAATAAAGGTAACTGAATAATGTCATATTTCATTCTTCATTGATAAACATTATAAGGACGAAGTAATGTGTGCGATGTAGTTAATATAGATAAATATGTTTGTTTTTATTATAGATGGTAGAAAGATTATCTTGCCCTAATAAAAACAGAGAATCAACTTAAGACTTCTAAAGTGGTGGGACGGTCTCTTATAAGTGTATGAAATTTCGTCCAAGAATCTAAGGAGATGGGGAGATTAATGCAATAATTGAAAATGAAAAAGAAGTAGAACTCACGAACATTTCAAAGAGGTTGAAATCCACGAACTTTCCTTTAATTAATAGTAATATATTCTTTTATGAGATAAGAAATGCATTTCAATAGCTTATATTCAACAATTGCATATGTGGTTCTAATGATGAGAATCATTTATTGATTTTTGGCATATGATCTAATTAGTAGACTCTATTTGATAAGCAGGCCAAATCTTTGACGAGTGTTCCCAACTTACTTAAATAGGACTTTATATTAGAATCTCATTACGAGGCATTACATTTACAATAGAAAGATTTAAAAAAAAAAACCTATCTAGTCGGCATCTGATTGGACAAATTTAGAATGTCCAACTAATCGTGTGTGAGTGTGCGCCTGATAAGAAATAATGTCTGTTATATGTAATGAGTGTAACTATGGAAATGGAAAATATTATTAATTATGCATTATTATAGACACATGAAGTGTTTTAAACTTGAATAAATGACATTTAGATAATTTATGCTGACGTGGGGAAGTAACTTTCCATCAAAGAGACATGCCTTTAACAAATTTGCGTCACTTCTCTTGGAACTCTAAAAATCAAAAGTTATATTAATAAAGAATAAGTATTGCACATATCTAACCGCCCAAATTATTAGAAGATCTCAACCAATGGTGCAATGGAATGACATATGCTTGTGATCATTAGTCATGAAAAAGGCAAAAACATAACCTTCTATCTCTCTCTCCCTCCATTACTCTATTTACTTGCAATGGTAATGATAACAACAACAACAACAAATAATAATCTTCTACTGTATAGCAAAATTGTATGTAAATAGTTTTTTGAATTGTTAAAACTATGTAAGATTTATAATAAGAGAAATGGCATTTATGTAACTTTCCAACTTTCAGATGACAAAAAAAAATTTCTTAGCTGTAGAGTTTGATATGTGGCCTTGAGAAATTATACACATTGTACAAACAATTAACTACTTTGTACAACTCGTGGGCCTAGATTTAGATGGCTCTTAAAATAAGAATTAAATTTACTTGATTTCCTACCTAATTGATTGGACAGTACATCATATGGGGCCTCCTTTGACATGGACTATGAGAGAGAGCCTATTTTGACATGGACCATGAGAGAGAGAAGTAGAAAAGTACAAAAGTTAAAGAGCTAAAAAAAAGCTTATTACAGTAAGTTATAGCACATAAATTACTTATACAACCATGCTTACTAAACTAACTTAAGCAGAAACGAATAATTTAATCACTTAAGTTAAAAAGTATGCGGTGAAAATGGAAATGATCAAAGGTACATAATCAATAAACAAAATTTTCATTTTATTTTTTGAATCTCCAAGATTCAAAAAAGCCGAGACAATTCCCGCATGAGAATGCATCTCTACCAACTCACCTCATGAGCCAAGATAAATAAGATGTTGATTTATCAAAGGTTGGGATCATTAAATGATCAATTTGAATTTTGGATAATGGCCTATCTAAAGTAAGGTCCAAGAGTTAAATGGTTTGATTGAGTTAATATATACCTTGTGTTCAATTTTAAGGTGCTTGATTATCAACCATCACCGTCAGTCAGGGTATCAAATAACACATATTCAACAAAAAATTCTCCGCAAACAACTTCATCTCTTTATTCTACCTCACATATGCAATATATATTGATAATAATAATATAGCACTGTTGGTATACACCTATTATTCACGAAGTGACCAAGTAAGGACCTCCATAGTTGACTGTCCCCATGGATGTATCTTTTATCGATGGATGTGGATCACTCTATATCTTTTAACCATCCATTCGCAAGCTAAGATGGCTGAGACTACACACACACACACACACACACTACAAGAAAAGCAACTTTTATCAATGAAAATTTTCATAGGCAAAAGTCTTATTTTTGTACGCTTTAATTTTACCCGCGAAAATTTTCGTTGGCAAATTCCTCACTACAAGTCCAAGGTAAAAATATTTAAAGACTTTTAACTTAAGAATATTTTTTGTAGCTAAAAATATTTAAAACACTTTTTACCTACCAACAATTTCGTAGCTAAAAATATTTACAAGACTTTATACCTGCCAACAATTTCGTAGTTAAAAATATTTAAAACACTTTTTACCTACCAACAATTTCGTAGATAAAAATATTTACAACACTTTCTTACCTATAAAACACTTTTTACCTATTAACAATTTCGTAGCTAAAAATATTTACAAGACTTTTTACCTGTGACTATTTTCGTAACTAAAAATATTGAAAACACTTTTTACCTACCAATAGTTTCGTAGCTAAAAGGTATTTACGAAATTTGGTAAATATGACTTTTTCCTACGAAGTAAAAGTAAACTTTTCAATTTTTTGTTTTTTCAAAAATTCAAAACACTCTTTACCTACGAAAACGTTTCGTAGGTAAAGATGACTTTACATTGAGAAAGGTGGCTTTTACCTACGAAATTATATTTTGTAGGTAAAAGTAAACTTTTCGATATTTTTTTTAAAAAAATTCATAACACCCTTTACCTACGAAAAGCATCGCAGGTAAAGATGAACGTTTGCCAACAAAAATTATTTTCGTTAGTAAAAATCATCTTTACCTACGAAAAAAATTTTCGTTGGTAAAAACCATATTTTTTGTAATAGATATATATATTTGAGATATTTGAAGTTAGATTGTACACATTAGTTAGAAATAGGTATATGCGAACGAGTTAGGTCTTATTAGTTAGAAATAGGTATATGCGAACGAGTTAGGTAAGACCTATCCTATCCTAGTACTATAGCTCCCTATAAGGGTAAGGTAAGAATGCCTACTTCAGTCCAAGAACATACCAAGTAGACCCAACTTCAAGTGAGCTTCCCCTGTAGGCACATCCATATTATGGTGCCCGATAGATGAATGGTTCAGATAGGGGAATGATTAGAAAGCAAAATCATATTCTAGCTGCTCGGCCATCCGCATTGTATGTTAAATGAATAAAACATGATTAGTGTTTTTGGACCGTTTGGGTCATTGTTGCCAGCTTGGACGGTCGTCTGGAGTTTATGAGGTAGTGGCCCGCCACAGATGTTTAACATGAAAAGATTGTAGAGGTCGTACAACTCCCTTAAACTGACATGCATGACAAACCATCAAAACATGGCTAATGGCCCACACTCAACCGGGGTGCTTGTCATGTAGCGGCCCACCAGTTTTGACCGTTGTCTCTATCTAACTACGAGACTACCACGGACTAGACTCACTATATGGGAGATATTGGATTATTTGATAGTCCGTTGCGTTGATGCTTGATACGTGGGGACTTAAAAATTGAACGCGAGAAAACGACTAGATTGTGTGCTCACCGTTCCAAAATCATGCTTGAGTAATCACAACCTCTCTTTCGTGAACAATTGTTTGATGAAATAGGATCATTGGATAATTTTCATCTAGACTGTCCAATGAATGTCCACCATTCTGATAGTCAGATAATCAAATAAGTGCAATTTTTTATTTTTAACCATGCAATGAATGTTGACCATTCTGATGGTCAGATAATCAAATATGTACAATTTTTGGTTAGTTCATGATACATCCAAACTAGACATAATTTGGACGGTTAAAGCTATGCAATTGAGACACCTATGACATATTAGGTTTGTCTCATCGAGGAAAATTTTGAACATGAGGTGAGGCATGACATACTAATGGCCTAGATCATTGAACCATGGGCCCTACTTATTCAAACTGAGAAGCTGAGATGGATGTGAATTCAATGTGAGTTGTGTAATAAAAACAATTTGTCGTGCCACCGCGATGTATTGTCATATCCACTCTATCCATCTTTGGTGTAGCACATTAAGGATGTCTTTTAATGGGTACCTACCCTTTTAACAAGAGAAAATAGAGTTTGATGATTTGGTCACCTGCAATAGAGATCAATAACTATGCAGTTAAGAGTAAGTTTGTATAAGTTTAAAGCTTCAAAAGGACAACCAAAAGGTCCAAAAGGATGTGAGTAGAGAGGGGAAAAAAGTCTAATGATTCATGTTCTAATAGTAATCATGACACTTGATAGATTGAAATAACAGAAAATGATTCATATAGCTGAGCGTAATAAGTTGAATAAGGCTTAGATGGTGATGATGTTAGGAAGGTTTTTTAATGGGTACTCAGATGTGTGGGTACCTGATTTTAATAGGTATAAGTCTCCCTTTGGACTTGGTAAGAAATTAGATTGGGCTCCATTATGTCCTTTAGACTTGGTTAGAAATTAGTTGCTCGGCTTGGCTTGAAACTGCATTTGAGCTGATTTTTGGGAGCTCAAAAAAATTTGAGCTGAGTCTGAGCTGGATCGAGCTCGACTCAACTCAACTTGGTCCACAACTCGAACCCAACTTGGATCGGCTTGAGTCAACTTAGATTGAACAAGTAATTAAATACCCAGTTGAACGCCCTAGCTTGAGCGCTAATTCAAAAATTCAAATCTCTCTCTCTCTCTCTCTCTCTCTCTCTCTCTCTCTCTCTCTCTCTCTCTCTTCTTTCTCCTCTTTGTCTGAACCTTAAGTCCGGTTGGCCCTAACCCTCCTTCCCTAACCCATTTCTCTCTCCCTCTCTCAATTCGTCTAGAAGCACACCCCGTCCCCACCCCTAGCCCACCACCCCTCTCGGCCATTCCTTTTGAGCTGAGAACCGAACCCTTGCTGCCCAATGCCCATTTTCCCTTTGTTCGAGTGTCAGTACACACACTCTCTCTCTCTCTCTCTCTCTCTCTCTCTCTCTCTCTCTCTCTCTCTCTCTCTCTCTCTCTCTCTCTCCTCCTCCTCCTCCTCCTCTCTACTCTCTCTGTATTTGGATGCCTGGTCGGCCACTATCCGTGGCAACCCGTTCAGTTTTAAATTTTAATTAATGCTAATAATACACACACATATGTTAATATATATTTCAAACTCGATTCAACAGACCGAACTTGAACTCGGCTCGAAGGAACAAACTCAAACTCACCTCAAAAGCTCGAGTTCGAACTTGGCTCGAGCTAGCCTGAGCTACTGACCAAACTAGGTCAAGTTGGACAATCAGGCTCGAGGACTGAGCTAAGCCAAGTTCGAGTTGGGGTTGGTTATTGGCTGAGTTGAGTTAAGTTGAGCTATGCCAAGCTCAAATCAGTTTGATTCGTGTACAACTTTACTGACTGGAAAGTAAAAGACTTACATAATCTTTCTTGTATACGTGGTCGAACGCTATGCATGACCATTACCTCTCCAAAAGTATAAAAGTAGTGCACGAAGAAGAGTTCAAGACTGCACGCCAATAAAATTACACACAGCCTTTCAACTTTTTGCTACTTATCTCTTTCATCTTCTACGAACAACTATTAGTTTCTTAGCTTCTTAGCTTAGTTTTCTCCACCTCCGTTCATCACCATTCTGCAGCAACTTCGAAGCCATTAGTTTCTCGGCTTAGTTTCGTTACTGTCCAACACATTGTTGTAGTACGTCAATAAGTTAGTATAAATATCCATGACTTCGTTGTTGGATCCCTAGATTATTGAGTTTTTACTTGGTGCATCTTTAGTCACATCTTGCTGACCTTATACTACGATCGTCTCACAGTTGTCTGCTATTTCTATAACCATCTCATGATTGTCTAGGTTTAGAGCACTGTCAAGACTTCAACCGTTTTTGCTAGTACAAACTATTGTAGATAACCTCATCTACTTATTTTCTTTTATTTTTATTGATTATATTGCATTAACACTTTGATTAATAAAATTGGTGATTAAGCCATTATTTTTAAATTGTCTATTTTTTTTATTACTTTTATTGAGAAACATGATCTAAGCTATCACCATTGAAAGAAAAATCCTCATCCACAAGGTAAAAGTGACTCATTCATAAAGACTAATCATTCCTTTTCAAGATCGCGTGTTCGTTGATTGTATCAGTGACTGAATAGTTAGGCCAATCTTCAAATATCTCCAATCTTAATCCGGCTAATTCGGAACTTGGGGTCACAAGTGTTCAATTTGATTTGAGTTGAACATGACTCTAGCATGCTCGACACATAATCAAGTGAAAGTAGGGTTACATAGTTTGATAATGTACAACAAAGATTAAGAGCTACATCGGTTAGAAGGAGTGAGTTTGTATAAGTTTAAAGCTTTAAAAAAGTAGTTAAAAATGTGCAAAAGAATGTGAGTACCGATAATGAATATAAAAAAAAAAAAAAGAAGAAAAAGAAAAAAAAAAAAAAAAGACTCGATGATCCATGATTGAACTAAAGCTACGACACTCAATAGTGAAAGCACATAAAAGGATTGATGTAGGCCAGCCTAATTAGTGGGAATAAGGATTAGATGATGATGATGTTAGGTATTTCAATGGGTACCTAGATGTGTGGGCACCAGATTTTATTACCCACGGGTCTTCGTTTTTGGACTTGGTAAGAAATTGGGTCTGGTTTGGGCCCACCCTATAGACCCGGTTAAAAATTGGGTCTAGTTTGGTCCATCAATTTGGACCCAGTTAAAATTGGAAGGGTGCAGGTCAGATATAAATTGATATATATTAGATATAATTTGGGCTGGCCTGTAATAAATTGATTATTTCTAACAAAAATAAAAATAAAAATAAAAGTCAGCCATATGCATGTAATAGAGCTAGCAACCCATGATTCAACTATAGATAAGACTACATCCCAACAATGAGATCATGGTTTAAGTGCCTATGTGAGGTATGTGTTTGTGAGTGTGCATCTGTAAAAGAAGAAAAGAAAAGAAAAGCATGTGTCAAAGTGGCACACGTCTGTTTAATTTAATCCATCCATTAGGTGAGCCAAGCCGATCCACATAAATGATTTTAAGAACCAGATGGGTACCTGGCATGTAGCTGAACCCGATTGGATCGGTCAAGAACTAGAACTGGACCTAAAAGGATCCAGGCCGGTTAGCCCAGGTGAAGGTAGGACTAGATATGAACCTGAATTGAACCAACCAATTGACCACCCTAGTATTAGGACATGATCCAACCAAAAATCCAATCTCAAGTGGGCCACACCACAGGAAAAGTAGTATTGGGCCTAACGTTGAAACCTCCTTCCGGTCCGATGAGTTTTTGGACCAGGGCCACTATTTGGTTTTTCTATTCATCCTGGTGCGACTCACACCTTCTGAACGAGTTGGATGGCATAGAGACATCACGGTGGCCCCACTAAGATTTCAATATTGTGCGTTCCTTCCCCACCTGAGAATCGATTCGGCTTCAATTTAAGGATCAAATCCTATCATGAGCTGCATTTCTACATGGATTTGGGTAACTTACCCTGACCGTGTGGGGCTCACCTTGATAAATGTTCTGTACATCTGAACCGTCCATCCAATTTTTCAACTCATTTTAGGAAGTGATCCCAAAACTCAAGCAGATCCAAAATCTCCAATGGACCTTACCGTTGGAAACAATGGTGAATGACCGGTGAAAACTTTTTAAGAGCTACAAAAGTTTTGGATGAAGCTGATCTTTGTGTTTTCCCTCTATCCAGGTCTGCTTTACTTTATCAACAGGTTGGATGGCAAATAAACATTAGCGGTGGGCTAGGAAGTTTTTAATGGTCCACGTTCAATCACCACTGTTTCCAGTGTAGTCCACCAGAGATTTGGATTTTCTTAATTTTTGGGGCCATGTCGTAAATTGGGCTGAAAAAACGGATGGACGGCGTGGATATACATCACATTGTCCGGGTGGGCCCACGGTAAGGATAGCACCTACTAAGGTGTTACCTCCCCATGGGCAGATACTTGGCTATGTCAGCACAACTCAAGAGTCGGTCATTGAGTTAGACCGGCGGCACGACTTGGACCGGATGGGTTGACTAGGTGACAAAAACTAATATTTTAATCCTTTATAAAAATTCCATGCCCAACTCCAATCAAACTCTCCGTGGAAAGAGCTTTTTCTACAACCCTTATCTACCAGCTAGCGTATAAAATTCTTATCAACATCCGTGTAGAAATTACTAACATGAGTTGAACTTATTCACTTACGTGCAAATATTATTCAACTGTTTGTGTGGGGATACACACTCGCCCATATAGTCCGATTATAATGATGGGATGCCCATAAAAATCAGATTTGATAGGTTCGTAATAAATTCAAATCGATCATAATTTGGATGGTTTAATTACGAAAGCTATGCAATTGAGATGCCTGTTACTACTAGAAAACAAAATATCAAGATTGTCTTATCTGCGAAAATTTTGAAGGATGAGGTAGGGCATGACATAGTAATGGTCTAGTCATTGAACCATGGTCTCCACTTTGAAAATCTAAGATGGATGTGAATTTAAGGTAAGCTGTAAAACACGAATATTTGCTAGCTAGTACATTAAGGATGATTTCTAATGGGTACTTGACCCTTCTAGACAAGAGAAAATAGAGTTAGATGATTTAGTTGTTGGTGTTTTTTATTTATTTTTAAATTATAAAAATAAAAAGTTTATTTTTAAAAAGTAAATATATTTAATATATGTATAGAGATTAAAAAAAAAAGTTAATTAGGTAAGTGGTAAGAGGCAGAATTTTTATAATTTAAGTGGTAGACTAAGTGAAAGATACCTTGTTTCAACACTGAGGTCTTGGTATCGATTCCCTAGGAGGGTTTGTTTCTGTTACCTTTGGTGTGACTCACTTCAGACTTGGCTCAGTCTCATTTAAAGGATCAAATCCTAACACGAGCTGAGCTGTATTTCTGTTTTGCCTTTTTATCCCATTCAACGTTCCGGATTCAAAATATCATGCATTTAGATATTATATGTAGAGCAGACAGTACAACTGGCGAGCCCCACCATGGGCAGATACATGGCCATGTCAGCACATATCTGAACTCAATGGGTTACCGACACAACTTGGAATGGATGGATCGACTACGTGGTTAAAGCTGATATTTTAATCTCTCACGAAAATTAGCACGACTCCCTCTAAACATAGTAGAAGCTTTTTCAAGAACCCTTATCTACCATCGTGTAAAGGTTAACAACATGCGTGTGGAAGATGCTAACATGAGTTGAGCTTGCTTACTTATCCACACTTGCCCATCGAGTCCTAGTATAATTATAGGATGCCCCAAAAATCTGGGGTCCACGCACTTACCCCCATCGACTACTGCTATAATTTTGAGAGAAATCGGTTTGCCTACTGGGTTACTCCGCAAGCTCTTAACTTACTGAGTAAACTCAGTTGGGCCCACCTTGAATGTATGTGGTATATCCACGCTGTTCATCCGTTTTTCCACCTAATTTAAGGGGTAGAGCCCAAATTTTAGCATATATATCCAATGATCAAGTGGATCATACCACAGGAAATAGTTGGGATAATGATTTCCACAATTGAAACCTTTCTAGGCCCTACAGTGATGTTTATTTGTCATCCAACCTGTTCATAAGATCATACAGACATGGATGAAGGGAAAACACAAATATAAGCTTAATCCAAAACTTCTGTGGCCCTCAAGAAATTTTCAATGATAGACGTTCAATTCAACTGTTTTCTATGGTGTGGTCCATTTGAAAATTGTATTATGCTTCATTTTTAGGTTAAAGCCCTAAAATGATCTGGTAAAGTGGATGGACGGAGTGGATAAAATATATAAATCATAGTGAACCTCAGAGAGTTTACTCGGTATGCTAAGCCTAATAGTTACTCACTAGGCAATCCGCTTCCATTATGAGATGCCCCAAAAATCTAGGGTCCACCCTTTCTCATCGAGGCTTACTATAATTATGAAATGCCCTGAAATTTTAAGGTCCCCATAATTATGCTCCAATACTAAACAATAATTAATATAGGAGCTTTGCAATATTTGATTGATCACTATTTAGTATATTCCATTTACTATATAAGTTCTCATGGAATTCATTAGGGGAATATTTCCAATAAATCTGGTTTGCTCTTGTATATCTCTACTTGTTTTTCAAATTAACCCCATAAATACATATAATTCAAAAGAATATGTGAGTGATTTATACACAACATTTTTATTTTTATTTTTATTTTATTTTTATGAAGAGTTCTACTAATGGATATGTTTCCACAAATATATAATTGAAATTCGTATTCTTGATCAGTATCTTCAATTTTAGTAGCTTATGAACCATGCAGGATTTAGACTGGCATTTATGTAATTGATAGGGTGATAGTTTATCTTTCTAACTTTCCATGGTGACAAAGGTATTGTTAGTTGTTGAGTTTGATATGCACGGGTGATAGTTTATCTTTACAACTTTCCATGGTGACAAAAGGTTTTGTTAGTTGTTGAGTTTGATATGCATGCCTTGAGAAATTATAAACATTGTGTAATTAATACTCCAATTTGTAGAAATTGTGGGCCTTGATTTAGATGGCTCTTAAAAGCAAAATTAAATTGATATGATTTTCTAATTGATTGATTGGTGGATTTTTAGGGCATGTTTTAATACCACCAAGTAAGTTACTTTTAACTTACGTTAAGGGATTAAGTTAACTTCTTCTTCTTCTTCTTCTTCTTCTTCTTTTTTAATTAATTAATTAATTAATTAATTAAAGTTAGTTTGGTAAGTATCACCATAGAAAAAACTTACTACGGGGTACTTATCTCTAAGATTTTTCCCTTTTAACTTTCTAACTTGTTACTTTTCTACTCTCTCTTTCCCTATCAAGGGAGGCTCTCTCTCTCTCTCTCTCTCTCTCTCTCTCTCTCTCTCTCTCTCTCTCTTCCATATCAAAGATGGCCCCACATGATGGAATTTGTATCGAAGGTGGGGCTCACATGATAGATGACCCATATTAATGTGGGCCCACACAATGGATGGTCCACATCAAAGGTTGGACCGTAATGATAAATAGCCCACGTTCAAACCGAGCTAGTATGATAGACGACCCACTTCAAAGGTGGAGGTAGTGCACATTGAATGTGGGCCCCACATGATGGATGACCTATATTGAGGTGGCCCCATGATGGACGGTCCATATCAAAGATCAACCCCTAGGAATGAATGGCCCACATCCAAGACAAGCCTCACATGATGGGTAATACACATTGAAGGTGAAACCTACATGATGGACGCTACACATCAAAGGTGGGCTCCTCATGATGAGCAATTAATAATGGTGGGCCTGCATGATGGATGATTCACTTAAGGTGGGCCCCATATGATGGACAATCCACATCAAGTTAGGAGTGGCCCATATCCAAGGCGGGCTCCATATGATGAATGGTCCACATCAGAGGTGGAGCCCACATGAAGGATGGTCCACATCAAAGTTAGGCTCCACATGATGGGCAATGGATATTGAAGGCGGGCCTCACATGATGGAAAATAATATTAATAGTGGACCCCACATGATGGATTACGGGCATGAAAGGTAGGCCTTGTGTAATGAACTTTGCACATTAAAAGTCAGCCACTAATGATGAATGGTCCACATCCAAAGCAGGCCTCACATGATGGATGGGTGGTCACATCAAAGGTGGGCTCATACAATGAACTGTCCACATCAAAGCTTGACCCCACACGATGGTTCGGTGGATGAGAAGGAAACCAATGATTTTGGAAACCCAACATGCTTTTTATACTTTTTGGCTGATAGGCATATTACTTACCAAACCTACTTACCTGTTGAATAAAAATAGAAACCAAACCTACATAAGTAGCTTAATTATTTAAAGTAACTTAGATCTAAACTGCCCTTAGCTTGCTGTGAAAATGAAAGCAGTCGAAGGTACATATTCAACAAACAAATATCTGTTTTGTTTTTATTTTTATTTTTGCTTTTCAAAATTCATGGTGGAAAGTCAAGGACGCCAAGATAATTCCTGCGTGGGAATGGTCCTCTATCGACTCGTCTAATGAGCCTAAGATAGAACAAAAGCTTATTTATTAGAGGTTACAATCATCAAATCAATCTGAATTTTGGACGATGGCTTATCTAAACTAGGTCCCAAGAGTTGGATGATTTGATTGAGTTAATGTATATCATGTGTTCGCCTGATTATCAACCATCACCCTCAGTCAGAGTATCAAAAAATAAAATGAGGCTCATGGTTTGGCGATCCAGACCGTTGATCTGATGGCTCAATATGGAATGGGGCCGCCCCCAAAAGCTCCTACATTGGATACCTAATGACCTAGTACCATCAGTGATCATGAATAAACTGCAAGAGTAGGCATTGAGTGATAAAGAACCCAAAGCTTAGACCGCTAGGATCTTCCGATCTGGAGATTTCTGGGCATCCCACAAGCGTGGGCCAATAAGATTAATGGTTTGAAACTCTGAACAACTGGTCCGACCTGAGCCATGGATGGCTGAGTCACCGGAGTCGAACCCAAACGAGTCGGGACAAGTTGCCCAGTCAAAAAACCACACCTGAGCACACTGCCACTATCCCCTGTGATTAAGATTCCTAAGGACCGTTTGGGTGCCACTTAAAAATTTGAGTTCTTCTCATTTTATTTTAACTACAGTTTATATAAATTGATGGTTAGATTTTTAATTCCTACCAAAAAAAACAGATCTTTAATGCATAATTCCCATTAAATAAACTGAGGTAAACTCTTTTTGAAGTGGTAACCAATATTTTTTAAAGGATTTTTACTGACAAATTCTTGAGAAATATATATTTTACCAAATAATGCCTCCACAATTATAAATTACATGGAGGTTTTTTCAAGGGATGAAATTACAAAATTTCCCTCATTTAATTTTTTGTGTTTAGAAAATAGTGAAACTCAAGAATTGTAATGCCCATGTGGTATATGTATAACATCCAACTCATTAAATGTATTAACTACACTGTGGTGATAACATGAACAAAAAATCAAGTCAATCCGATTATTAGATGGGCTACACTTAAATTGGAATATTTTAAATAATGTAAATTATTTTTTCATGAATTGGCCCGATCATGGATCGTGTATTTTTAATTAGTCAAATAATAATGTTGGTGTGCATTTGTTGGATGAGTTGAATGTGAGAAATATACCACATGGGAGGCACTGTTTGGTAAAACCCAATTCCTTGAGGGCCTGGACGGGTGGATTGGAAGGGATTGAATGGTATTAGGGTGGATGGCATGAATTTCAAGGTAATGATGGTGTTGTCAGTGGATTGTCTTAAGATCTATGGGATTGCTATATCGGGCACGCCTGGCCAATCCCAGGATTAAACCTTCCCATCCCTTCCAATCCCTCGAACCAAACACGTCCTAGGCAAATTTGAACATATTAGGGTGGATTGGATGTGATTTAAAGGTAGTGCTGGTGTTGTCAGTGGATTGTCTTAAGATCCGTGGGATTGCTATATCCCGGGATCAGATCACCCAGTCTGTTTGGCACGCCCGGCCAATCCCGGGATTTAACTTCCAATCCCTTCCAATCCACCCGTCCAAACGGGCCCTGAAGAATTTTCTTGTAAAAATTAAATGCTGGTTGAACCACCTATCAGTAGGCACGAAGAAAGGGCTGCACCATACAACCAGTGTAGGTGATTATCCTCGGTTTTTGAAACACTGAAAAGGAAAATATAGCTCACCTTCTGTTTAGCATAGCAACTGTACAGGTGAGGCTTCCAAGGACTCAACAGCGGACCCACAGTACTGGTTCAACAGACTGCCCATGTTAAGAAAGAAAATTCAATCCACGTTCAGAAGCCTCACATGCGTCGAATGTGCCAATATACCACTTGTACACGTTGCCACCGTCCATCTGGTTTCCAATGCTGCCCATGTGCCACCATCTGTTTTCAAGAGTCCACATGTGTCTCATCTGCCAATCTGGGTATATGGTTGGAAAATTTTCATTAGAGTTTTGTTTTTCCAAATGACTAATTGGATTTTATAGGACTATCTTGTTGGAAAAAACAAAAATTCAAAGAATTGAAAAAAATGTTTCCTTTCCTCACACTATCATGGAAATAACGTTTCTCAATAAACAATATTTCATATCCCATTGTTTCCACACAGCCAAACAAGGTCTTGGAAATTCCAGCAATGCTGAGAATTATCCTAGAAATTCAACCATGCGGCTGCTGAAAAGGACATTCTCAAAGATCTGTTTGACCATCCTACCCCAGCCAGCCACATGCCTGAAATCCCAGCCCCATGTACGGGAATCCAACCAGTCTATCTGGTGGGTGTCACTGTCAGTGGGCCCCGGCCTAGAGATTGCTAAGCCGGGATGATCCTAACCATCTGATTGGTCATACAAACATGGAGCAGTCAAATTCAAAAGGTTGGGTGCAATTTTCGGGTCATGCCTAATCCTCAGGTCTGGTGGCGGTAGAGGAACCAATTAGGCATGTCAAAACGTCTATGGTGAATTTCCAAACAGGAAAAAAAATAAAAATGCAAAGACTATATACCAAACATGCCAAACAAGAGCAGAAAAAAAATGCAAAGACTATGCCAAACAAGGATCTTTATCCAATAGTATCTATGAAGAGGAATGCATGCTATTAGCTGCAACACATGGAGGTGTTTCAGGCATGCGCAGCACGTGCTAACATGGGGTACATTCATCAGCTGTCTCTCTCGGTGAAGGCGCCCTTGCCTAAAAGTCCGGCTGAGCCACTAACCAGTTCGGTGTGGTGTCCCTTTCCTAACCATCGATTCATATGTTCAGTAAGTCCGAACCGACTCGACATGTGGGGCGATCAAGTTGGATGAATTTGAATGTTCAAAGCTGCAAATGGCATCCTAAGATCAGCTAGTTGGTA
This sequence comes from Magnolia officinalis, assembly GCA_021015155.1. Taxonomy (NCBI): domain Eukaryota; kingdom Viridiplantae; phylum Streptophyta; class Magnoliopsida; order Magnoliales; family Magnoliaceae; genus Magnolia; species Magnolia officinalis. The sequence continues at coordinate 58,166,995 of JAJHSJ010000016.1, read as the reverse complement.
CTATCTTTCTAACTAGGTGTCACTTCCGCTTCAAATCACACTACAAACTCGCATTCCTGCGCATGCTTCCTAGTATTTTTGACTTCTGCTTTTTTTCATGCCAGAAAACCTGCTACCAATAACCGGAGGTGCTTAATGTACAGCGGCGAGGACTATTGTTTAGGTGGGCCACCCATGTGGATGGACTAATATCCAAAAGACAAAAGGGATTGGATTGTCGTCCATTAAGTGGCCTGAAAGGGATGCTTAACTCAGAGCATTACAACCCAACACATTCTATTGACAGAACTCACAACTAGATAACTATGAATTGTCCAATCGCTGTGTTATTCCATGTCTGGCCCATCAGATCTTTTCATTTCATTTTTTTTTTCCTTAACAATTTCCTAACTGCACACGCCAGCGCCGTTGACATAATAACTGTCTTTCAGAATGCTTGAATTTATAGTAGTTTTGAAGCTGAAAAATATATGCGCGCGGCACCCGCGCGCGATGGCTTGAAGCCAGCGTTATCTGAAAATTTAGGAATATTGAGACAGCTGGGACCACGGGCCGCACCACATTCACCAAGTCACCATCATTTTGCAGGATGTGCCCGCAATCGTATAAATTGAAAAGAAAAAAAATCAAAACCTGACAATAGATATTCTCCCATTTAAAGTGGGAAGTGACTTACAGGTGGTGTTTGGGGGAGAAAATCCATCCACCAAACTAGTTAGGGTTGGAGGTAAGAAGTCACTTTCCTGTAAATAACTTATACCTGAAAGTTGCTTTCAGGTGAAAGCCACAATTTAAAAACTTGGTCACAACTTTTACAGGCATCCAAACAAACCTCTAAAGATTCTCAATTCCCTAATGAAATCAACTATTTCAGTGTCTTTCAACACCTGAAAATGAAAACCCATTTCTTTTGCAAAGCAAAATCTGAATTCCTGCTAATCTTATTTCTGTACAACACAATTTCCTTGACCTACATGATCTCATTATCTATATCACAACAGTTACATTTATTGTACGGGCCATAACTAAACAAAAACAGAAAACATGTAAAAAAAGAAAGGGGACCCAAACACTGTAAATTTCAATAGTCACCAGTCACCTGGTACCAACATGGCCTGGACTGGCATTGCATCTTTCTCCTATCTTCTTATTCCTACGCTATCGAAAACCGCTCTCCCAAACACCTCATCAAAGAACACCCAAACCCGTGAACCAAACAATCATTTAGATGGAACTTCGGCTGGATGGTTTGCAAGTGGGAGCTCGGCCGGGGTGCACACCAATGCCCTCTGCTGCAGATGTCTCAAGCTCTGCTCCATGCTAACTTGCACCATCTCAGCCAGCATCTTCTTCGCCTTCTCGCACCGGTCATCCCCGTCAATCTGTGAGACGATGTTGCTGACAATGTTCTCTATGGTGTCGGCCTGAAGCTCGGACCTTGGGTAAGGAGAATCTCTCAGAAGCTGCAAGAGCATCTTTGCTTTAGTTTGGGACTTGGGTGTGCCCTGAACAGTGAGCTCAAGAAGGCCAGGGATGGCCCCTTCTTTAAGAATTGCTTCCCTGAATCGACACCTATCACTCTCACACATTGTTAGAAGTGCGCCAACTGCATGTTCTCGACTTTGGAGTGACCCGTCCTCAAGCACTTCGACGATCGTGAGCACTCCCCCCTCCTCAGCCGTCAATGCATTCCTAGCCTCGTTGAAACCCAGCAAGGATTCTAGGAGGGCGCTACATTTTTCCGCTGTTTTGGAAGATTTCTTGCAACTCTTCAGTAAATTGATTAGAGGGGGGATGGCTTGGACTGACAGAATGATGTCGAGATTATCAGGGAGTGTGGAGAGATTGTAAAGAGCCATCAGGGCATCAACCTTGGATTGCGGGGTGCCATCTCTGAGGATATTAACAAGGAGAGGAATTGCCCCAGAAGAGCTGATGGTTGGCTTGTTCATGGCAGAGGCAGAAAGTGTAAGTAGAGCAGCAGTTGCATATTCTCGAAGGTTTGAACTGGGCGACCTCAGAAAACCAATAAGTGGTTCGAGTGCTCCGGCATCCACAATCTTAACTTTGTTCCTATAAGAAGTAGAAGAGAAAAGATCATGCTGAAGCTCATGGAAACAGTCTTACACAAGGGCCAAAATACAAATAATTATCATATGAAAAGAAATCAGATGTAAAAGGATACAAACATGCCATGGATGACAAAAAATGCAAGCTCATCATATGATACAAGCATGCATGGTCTAAACACATTGTTAGACCATTGTTCTAAAACCCACTGAATCGACTTGAAATCAGCTGAATCAACATGAATCAGCAAGATTTGGAGCCGAGTCACCAGGAAGCTCGAATCTGAGAGTGACTTGGCAGAGGCACGGCAAGATTCTTCAAGTTGACTCATTAACTCGGTTGACTCGAGTCGACTTGCTCTGACTTGGGCTGAGTCACTTGCCTTATCAGACCTCTATTTAACAACCATAGTTTAAAAACTGGAATTCGACTCGACTTGCTATCCAGCCAGGTCGAGTAGAGACTTGACGACTCAACAAGTCTTTATTTGACATGACTCAATATTTAATAAATTCAACAAGTGATACTGAAGATAACAAGGGCATTTAAAATCCAGTAAGTAGTTAAAATGGCCAAAGGAAAGTAGCATGCAGTAGTATATCGATTGGGAACATGGCATAAAACTCTTTGAGGTTGACACACACACACACACACACACACACACACACTTGCTGGTGGGCGAGTGACTCGGTCAAGTCACGCCAAGTGTCATTTAGTTGCCTCAATTTTCAGGCCAAGTCGGTGAGTCTTGTCAAGACTTGACCGAGTCACACTGGTCAGCAATTTTGAGTTGACCTACCGAATTTTAGAACTATGCACTCAACCACCGAGCTATGCAACAAGTACTTGTTTAGTTTCTTACTTTATAACACTCGTACAAAAATTAACTAATTAAAATATTTCTCACTACTAGTATTTTAAATTGATAGGTATTAATTATCGATTCAAATCAGGTTTGAGTCTTCAAGTTGACATGACCTGAATGAACATCAAATCGAGTCAACTCAAGAGTTTTTGGGTTTTTAAACTCTGTTTTAGATTCACACTATCTGGAAAACAGAGAATACGAAAATCCATGACCACAAGCCACAACGTAACCATAATGATTCAGCAAATTTCTGACCCGGTCTTCATGAAAACTAAGCCTCAACGTCATATTGAACTATAGGCGAGAGCAGGGGCATTTCAGTGGCCAGATGGTGTTTGTTTGCTGCAGATGTAGTTCAACTCATCAGGTATTCCATCCTTGTGCATATAGACTGGCATGCCTAATGAGCCAGCAAGATTTTTGGGCCAAGTCATCTAGATAGTGGGACCTGATGCAAAACTTGGATGTTCCATATGCATGCCAGGTGCATGGCAGCTCTTCATGAATGAACTTAACGCTAGCTTAAATTCTAATAATATTTTATACTTGGATACACCAACACACATGTGGCATAGATAATTAGCACAAGGACCCGTAAAAATGACACTGTGCTAAGGGCTGCATTATCTGATCACTTTACTAGTTCCCAACAGTCATAAAGCTTATATAGAAGAGTAATAAGCATCTACATGTCAAAAGACTTGAATAAAAAGTTGCATAACTTGAAGGAACTTTTCACACCAAACACATTTTTTTCCTTGAATCTCATTATTCAAGACTTTATCTGTTTTGTGAGAAGTAAAAGCACGTAAATGGAAGAGAAGCGGAGAAGAGGAAGGAAATGCAGACAACAAATGGGAAAGGGAAATTCAGCCCATATCATAACAGAGGGATTATGACTCAAGAACCTGATTGCTGAAGTTGGAAAGATGGTGAAGAATTTCAGTATTTCACAATCTTCCAAAATCCCCTCCAATTATTGAGCTGAACCACTAACGGTTGGTCTATTCATGCCAGCAATCATTGAATTACAATGAAAACATCACCATCAATCCATCAGAGACATGAGGGAGGCGACAGTGGATGTGAAAGAATAGAAGCATTGAAAATAATAGGCGAAGATAGAATCTTGGTTCTCTAAGTTCGCCTGTTTCTAACTTACTCACGGGTTGGGAACTAGAAATACAAGTAAAATGGCCGGCCCAAATTTACATACGATGGTCAACCCAAAAATCTGATAGAGAAAAATCAAATGCCTTAATCATACAAAATAAAAAGACATCAACTGAAGCCGCAAGAGAACTGTTTTGAGCAGTCTTTACATGGAATTGGATGCCAATCTTCAGATACCATTCCCAATAGACATCTTTAATCATAAAACATAACATACAAGGAAATTAGAGTAGAAAACTCCTCTTCAGTTATTGTAAGCTGGGCTAAAGGGAAAGTATCATTCCTTACTCTATATGTTTTTAATTTTCCAATAGCATCGTAGCCAGGTAAACACTTCGTTTGCAGTGGCTTCTAATGGTGTTAGTCCTGATTTTTCTTTCTTGGCCAGGTTGGGTGTGTCCTGCTCTGTTCTTTGTATTGAAAATTACATCCCCCTTTTCAAGTTTGATATATTATCGTCATCTTCTTAATTGAAAGAAGAAGAAGAAGAAAGGAAAAAGGCACACATGCATCATTCCAAATCTGTCCACGACCTATTTATTCAATACAAAATTAGAACAATTTAAATAACCTCTTCATCTTTTGCTGATGCTTAGATATATAAAAGGCGACACGAAGTTTCACAAATGGCTAGATTTCAACCCGTATGAATGCATATGTGGCCTTTGTGTCTAAGAGGGGTACAAAGACCTTCTCTAATAGGTAGGCATTAAAACTATATGCATCGGTATCTGTAATGCATACAAAAAGATACTTTGCCTAGTAGAATTGTCAAGAATCATGGAATCAAAGATTATACTATAATTTTTGCAGAAATATAGGTTTCTCCAATTGCTAATACGAGAAAAATGATTCATCATCTTCTTAGCCTTTCTCCCGGTAATTGGGGGTCGGCTTTTAACTGGTAGATTGGCAGAGTTCTACGAACAGTGGGATCGCTACACATCAACCGTCCTTTTTACACAACCTCTGGAACTGGCCATGGCAGAAGCATAGGAGAAACTGGTTAGTAGCCATCAATCTAATGGGGAGTGTGTCTACAAATGGTAGTGATCCATCCAAATTGTGGGCCACACTGTGGGTGCAACATTGTTAAGAACCTAACCAATACACCAAAAGCCCCAGGACTGATGGAATGCATCAAGCTACGCTCTTTAAACCATTGGGATCGTAACATTCCAACATTATTTTTTTGTAAAGGGGGAGATTGAAGCCAAATAGCTATTAAACAATGAATTTAGTTTACTAGCCGGCAGCCCACTTTGTGGCTGCACTCACTTTGGCCTCTTTTCCTCTCCAGGGCAGCATGGATGTACTCTGGTTATCCAGGTAGCCCTTTCCAATTGGCGACGGTACTCTGATTGTCCAGGTAGCCCTTTCCACACCATGGCAGCTTTCACTCTTATCCAGGTTACCCTTTCCATATGTCACTCCTTCCGTGACTCCTACATTGGACGTGGTGTTGGCTCTAATACCAATTGTTAAGAAACTAACCAATAAATCAAAAGCCCCACGACTGATGGAACATGTCAAGCTAGGCTCTTTAAACTGTTGGGATCGTAACAAACATGATCCAAAAACCACCCTTATCAAACAATCACATGCATCCAATTGCCTGTTGATTTAGACTGTAACTGTTTTTGTTTCAACCATCCATTCAATGGCTGCGAATTTGATTGGGGGATGATCCATCCACAACTGGGGCCACCAATTGAACAGTCTGAATTGATGCCTGTATATGGATGACCGGCGGTTCAATTCATTCGAGTAAAAAAATTTCACATATTTGGGGATATGATTGATCCACAACTGAACCCACCACCACTTGAATGGTCTGAATTCACACCCACATGGATGACTGGCTGCCGCTGTTCAATTCACTCCGCTAAAAATTTTCCACAATTAAATTAAACAAAAAGGGGGAAAAAATCTCATCCCAATTTTCTCATAAAATCGAACAGAAATTAAAAAAAGAAAGAAAGAAAAAAAAAGGTTAGCACCTAATGTACAGAATATCCTTTTCTTCCAAGGGAAAAAGAAGCAATTGTTCTGAAGGAATTGATAATTGCACCCTTCATATGTCTCATCATAAACCTTTTTTTCCCTACTTTCGTTATTAGATTCGGCGCGTATGCATTAAAAAAAAAGGCCTAAATATAATTTCTGGTTTCGAACTACGAAAAACTACAATCACTCAGAATTTCAAATATCCAACAACAGAACGAGAAGGAGAAAGAATCCTCACCGTTCGTCTTTGACGGCGAGATTGAGAAGCGCAAGAATTGCAGACTCCTTGCAATCGACGCTATCCGAAGCCAACATCGATACGAGCGGTCCGATGGCGTCGGAGAACTGGCGCCTGTGCTTCGAGGATGTCTTCGTGAGCCGTCGGATTTCCCTCGCGGCCTGGATCCTGGAGTCGGGGTCGTTGGATTGGATGAGCTGTACGGTCTGGTGGACGGTGGCAGGGATTCTGATGCTGTCGGTCGGATCTTCGCCTGAAATCTGAAGCTCCGCTGAGGCCATGGATTCTCTCTTGCCGGAGAGAGAGAGAGAGAGAGAGAGAGAGGGGGGGGGAGAGAGAATTGGAGAGAAAAATCTAGTATGGGGGTTTTAATCGGGGGAGATAACGCCGTCAACAGTTTGCGGTGGGAAACGTGCGTGTGGCGTTAAAGCAACTGAGGGGGGCGCGTGGCTTTTCCAAAACGGCTTCTGTCGGGTAGTTTTGGTTCGGTAGATAGGTCTTTTACCAACTTGACCCTAGCGTTTTAACCAAATGACAAGAGAGTCCTGGATTGTGATGACTGGGTGCGGATTCTCTGGATCCCTGGAACAACCGAGGTGGTATGATCCCTGACTGTGGGGCCCTACGTGATGCATGTGATTTAAATCCATGCTGTCCATCAGTTTTTACATATTATTTTAAGGTATGTTCGTAAAAATGAATAATATCTTAAATCTCAGTGGACCACAACACAGGAAACAGTGGTGATTTACCATTAAAAAATTATTGTGGGCCACGAAATTTCAGAATCAATATGATTTTTGTGTTGTACCTTCATCTATGTATTTTTGACTTCATCAACAGGTTGGATGGTAAATAAAAGTTCATTTAGCCCCCAAGATGATTTTAATGGTGGGTATTCAATCACCACTATTTCATGTGGTGTGATCCACCTAAGATTTGTGGATCTGCTTTATTTTTGGTATCGGTCACTAAAATGATCTGTAAAAATGTATGGACGGCGGGGATTTAAGGAAAATACATCAAGTTGGGCCCCACAGTCAGGGGATTCACCCACCTGGGTGGGTTTGGGGATCCACTAAAGCCACGCCCGTGAAGACTCAGTGGGCGGTGAATACCACGTTAGAAATATGAAGGGTCGGTTTATTCAAACCGACCAAATTGTTAGCTATTAATTTAATAAAATAGAAAAAAAAATCATATTGTGATATTTTGAGCATCGGTGGTGATGGTTTGGACTCCAAAATTGTAATTACACACGGCTTACAAATCTATAACAATAAGCTAAAATAATAGTCCTTTCGACTGGGCTGTCCACATGGCTAAAAAGAAAAATACTTTGATTTTTAGTGTTTATTTTGTCTTTTGGAGGGCCCGCTGTGTTGTGTGAGACATTCACCTTCTCTATTAGGTGAACCCTTTGTTGTTAGGCCACAAGGCAAAATCTGATTGAATTTCAACTCGAGTAGGCAAACCACAAGGGATGTTGGGGAAAGGAATTTGGAGGTTTGTGTGTGGGTCCCACCTGACTTTTTGATGAAGTTGGTTTTTACTATGCACAGTAAAAATGATGATGTGGTTTACGTGAGTGAAGTAGTGGATTTGAACACATATCACAGCCCCACGTTCTGGTTTTGTGCACGCTGTGTAGGATAGAAGTGGGTTGGCTGTCAGCCTCTGTTCATTCCCCACACCTCATGGCTAATTTTAGCTTTTGTGACGCAGGGGAGGACGTGAGGTCGAGCACCGTCTTCCTCAAGAGGATAAATATTCCGAATCCACGGAACTTCTCTGGACTCCTCACAGAGACTTCTCGAATCCACGAGAAAAGAGAGCAGAAAAATAAAAATAAATTCTAAATAAATTCGAAATAGATTAATGAATCCATAAAAACGAGTTCACAACCCTTTAAATAAAGGTACTAAGCAATGGGAAAGAAATTAGAATCAAACTACAACTAGGACTCCTAGAATTCGCGACTTACTATAAATAGTAAACTTACTATTTATAGACGGCCGTGATGTCTACTAGTGCGCAAGGTTTTCGGCCAAAAATAGTAAGTGTCCTATTTGGCTTCGCCAATCTGTTCTCCTAATTATTCTAATCCCTTTTCACGTTGGGCGCAACTCCTAAAGCCCGACGGATAAAGAGTTATAAGCAAACTAAAACTTACTATTTATAGTAAAAACGAAATTGAAACAGGGAAACGACCATCAAATCAGGGGTTTCTCACAATTCCGAGCGTCGCAACCCGGCGTCGCTGGGTTGGTTGGCTAAAGTAGCTCGTTCTACCCCAAAATCATATATTTTTCGTCCTCTAACTCATCCCGGATTGCGAGATACACCTGATTTAAGGTCTGATGGTCCAGATCACTTCTGTCGCCGACCGGGCCTTTTCTGATCCATCTTTGCCATGTAATTGTCCGCGACCCGCTCTACATCATTTTGGCCCATTTCGTAAAAGGGAATTTATGGACGAAGTGGGTTTTTGATAAATATCACGGTGGCTGCCTCATATATAGCTGTGTTGCACACAGGGCTGAGAGGGGACACGTGTCACTGGTATAGGGCTATTCTTAAAATTGAATTCGGTTAGACTAGGTTCGGGTTGGGTCAGGTCTTTCAGTCCTGTCTTAATGAAATTAAATGGCTCAGGTTGACTCGGTCTTGGGTTTCATGCATGAACTTGGATTGACCCAAATCAAGCCATAGTATGATGTTTTGGTGATCGGGTCCTTGCAATAATCTTTGGCCTGTTGAGCGAATAGCTCGGCCTTGACCTGAGATAGCACTAGTCATTACCACCCATAATCTAGCAGGAGCACTTCGGCTTCTGAAGGCAGAATGAGTAATGTTGCTGGACAATAGTGACAACTCACCACCATTTCTTTTGGTGGTGACCCATCAACCGTTCACATGCTAAACATGTATGGAAATTTAGACTTGATTCAAATCATGGGCTCCATTGTAGATGGAGCATTGCCTAACAACACCATAACCAAGTGGGACTTAACGAGGGATTGCGCTGGCTCTTTTACAAAGACATCATAACGCAACACATGTCTTGTTTCATTTAATACAAGATAGAATATTTAAAGAGACATGTAACAAAAATTACCTTTGTTGTGAAGCCCATTATGATGTCTTTATAAAATTCACTCTGATAATTATTTTTCCCCGCTTATAATAGGATGCACTGAAACTTCATGTCCATCCAAAACTCAAGTGAACCACGTTATAGTCAAAAGAAAGGATAAATATACCGTTGTTGAAACCTACTTATGCCCATGAAAGTTTTAGATCATTCTTGAGTCTAATATTTTCCTTTATGCTAGTAGACCTACGAATGGGATGAATCTAATATAGACATTATTGTGGATCCTACAAAGGATTCAGCATTGCGTATCTCTCCTCCCAATGTTCCTGTGGTGTGGCCTGCTTAACTTTTATATAGACTTATTTTTAAGCGCACTACAAAAACGAGGAGGAAAATAAGTGACAGATGATGTGGATTTCACAAAAATATCATAGTAGGGCTACTGATATAAATGTTTTCATTTCACATTAAATATAGCAAAACCCATATTTACGAGTGCAAAATTGTCACGACCCAGATTTCAGATACCTGGCGTATACTTCGGACCCGAGATCCATGTCATGACCTCTACACTAAGTGTACTTAAAATGTTAAATTGCTTATAAAAAATTCATATACCTAGTAGCTCTACTGTATATCTACATTCCATTCATACTCAATAACATCTCATAAATAAGAAACGACCATTTATTCCAATAATCAATCATAAACATAGTTAAAGACCCTTTCATTTGGGGTCTTATGAAATGAAATAAATATGTCCAACAACTTGAAAGAATTAATTAACAATCTAAGAAAATAAAATATAATTAAAGTAAAAAAAAAAAAAATCATTGCTACTTTAGGGGAACAACTTCTTTCTTTGCTAAGTAGGGCCACGTGTCCTTTAAATCCACTTCTAGCTCAACCACATATTTCTGTTCTTGAGCCACCGGCTCACCCTCATTCATATTTGTACGGTTTTATATCAACAAATGATAAGTTGGCCAGGCCTATTGAGAATTCCCGACATGGTTCTTTACATCAAATTATAATACAATGCCAATAATCATACATAATATAATTTTAAAAAAATACAAATGCAATTCATCAATACATTAAGTGAGAATCCGTCCACTTGATTGAGTTGGAAACCCGTCAACCCGCATCTGCCCCTTGGCAGGATTTTACCATTTAGTAGGCATAGGCAAGGCCCGCATCTACTCCTTGAATAGGCTTTCATTAGTATAGTGGGTTTCTGGTAACGATTTTATCAGGATACCATCCAGGGAGGTTCCTCAAGAATTCAGCACGTGTTGTGCATGCAATTGATAGATGCACTAATTAATCATGAATCATGTATCACATATATTATTTCAATTATTACATTTGAATCAATATAGTCTAACACATTAATCAAATCATATCATTACTATTATATTAATACAAAAATCATATGGTTATTTAATCAACTAAGAGTACATGACAATTCAATTATGACAATTAAATCAGGGTAATTATACAATATATCAAACAATCCATCTATTTTAATTTGATGAACGATTCCTAAAATCACATAAATAAGAATTTTCTTTAATCTTACTATTACACATAATGAATAAAACGTATAATTTATTATCCATCATTTCTTCATGTTGCTCATCCAATAGTCTGATCGGTATAGAATTTAAGATTTTAATTTATTTTAATCTTAAAGAACTAATAAATGGTGATGATTTAATCACACATTTTAAATTATGTCACATAATTTTCTATGCCAAGTTGTATCTTGCGCGGAGAATTACTGTTCCGGTTTTTATTCAATTTTTTCAGATTAAGGAAGAAAATTGGAAGATCTATGACCAGTACAGTCCATTAACATGTCGAATTGATCTGATTCTTAAAAATATTACATAATTAAGTCTTATAACACTCATGAACAGTATAAATCATACTAATCGTTGTCTATCATGAAAAATCTCACATTCTACACATTAATATTAATGCAATGCACATACTTTAAAATCTCACGTTATATACTTTAGTCTTAAAGTCATGCACATACCTTTTTAAATGAATGAATTAAACCTAAACAATTGATGTTTGATTGATCTAATCCATCTAATGTATAAATCATGTCAAATTAACTATTGCATAAATAAATAAAAATAAAAATACTAGAGGAAAGTTTTATATAACGAGAGATAAGATGAAGGATGATAAAATCGGTGAATCTCTTTCCCACTCAAAATTTAAAATTTAAAATTTATTTTAAAAAAATACGGCGTTACACAAATTGTTGTAACATTAGTCACCGACGAACTTAAATTCGTTCTATTGGTTGGGCTAATATTTGGGTCATTCCATTGGTTGGACCATCAAATTAACAGTGTGGATGACTGGAACATGTATTCCACTTGTATGACGCACGTCTTGATTATCGGGCAGCCTGCGGGGCTTGAGGGATCGTTTTCTTAGGGTCAGTTTGGGCAGTGGCATTAGAAGGGATTAGGTGGGGATGGGATTCAAAAAACATAATTATTACCCATGGCAGGGGTTGTCCCCTATTACCATAGGATTAAATTAATTCCCTACTTTGTTGATAATACAGTGGTACATTGAATGAATATACCCACCATCATTTGAAATTATTGAGAATAACATACATGTGTTATATCTAAACCGTTCATTTGTTTCGTAACCTCATTTTATGGCATGAGCCTAAAAATCAGATAGATCCAAAACTTATGTAGCACCAAAGAAGTTTTCAACGGTAAGTATTCAATCCCTATTGATTTCCATGGTGGAGTCCACTTGAGCATTTGGTTTACCTGATTTTTTGTCCCATGCTCTAAAATAATCTCGATAAATGGGTGGACGGTGTGGATATAGCCCACACATCATGTTGGGACCTACACAACTTTCCAAGCATTGAGTGAAATTAGCACACGACCCAATGCAATTCCATTTAGGGCCTGTTTGATTTTTGAGGGCAAGTGCAAATACCTGGTAAATAACTAATTATTACAATTTCACCCGTTTGAAAATTTCCGATAATTCTTACCTTGGAAACTGGTTCAAAAGTGTTAGTTAAAATTTTTAAACCTCACCATGATGTATATGATATATCTATTCCGTCCATCCGTTTTACCACAACCTTTTGAGATACAAGTAAAAAAATCACGTAAATCCAATACTCCAGTGGCCCACACCAAAAGAAACAGTAGCCCTTAGAAGTTTTTAACGATAAGTGTATGATTTACTTTTTTCTGTGGCGTGGTCCACTAGAGCTTTGGATATGCCTCATTTTTTGGCTCATGCCATAAATTCATCCGGCGTAATGGATGAATGGTGTGGATAAGTGAAATATATCACAGTGAGACCCACAGATATTTTGCAAGATTTTCAATTTCCGTGTTAAAAAATAAGTAGTCAAAACAAGTACGGGTGAAATGGGTAAATGGGCTGGGAAATAATTATTACACCCTTTTCCTAGGTATTTTCCAATTCCCTCGTAATCAAACAGGCCCTTAGTGTAATTCCAAGCATTTCCATTCCTCCCAAACAAGGAGCGGAATTGGCACAAGACCATATGAATCCCATCCCCACCTAATCCCTTCTAATCCCACTGCCCAAACTGACCCTATGTACAAGTGCACGTTTAGCCCAATGAATTCAATGATGGAGATATTGGAGTACGTGTGGCTGCCTCGGGAGAGATCCACCACGGGTACTAAAGTCATTTTTCGAATGAAGATATGCTTACGTAATTTCCACAGTCTCTCTTCGAAATTGGAGTGTCTCCGTAAAAAGCAAAGTTCTCCACAGGCTCGCTTTGCCGTTAAGTAACAGCCGTTAAAAGCTTCTCCTAATAGAATATGTGTTTTGGGTCCTTTTACAGTTTTCCTTCACATGCAGGGAAAATGTGTTACGTCTACTAACCGTCACCATCATCGTCGTGCTCGTAGAAGTGCCACGTGGCAGCTTCCGAGTGAGTACGTGAACATATGGCCCACCAAAAATCGCATCTTCACCGACACCATTTGTAAAATATATGGGCATTGGCTCGGCTCGGTCCGGCTCTTAACAATTGTAACCGTTGGTTTTGCAAGGCATGGGGTTCTGATGCAGCGAAATCAATGCCATCTAGTTAGGACACAGGTGGGCTCCCTGAGTACACGTGGCATATACATCGCATCCAAACCGTCCAAATAATTTGGCCAATTACCCAACATTTGCAGTGATAGGTGGGCATTTAATGGACTGTTAAAGCTAAAAGGTTAAAAACAGTTGAAATTGGACAAACACGTGTCCATTAATCAGAGGTCAGGATTGTCCAGTCAATCTGATTTTTGAGAAGCGGTTTCAAATATTTGGGTGGTTCGGATCTCATTACATAACACGTGTATGGTAGAGAAGCTAATTCGTATGTAGCTGCATTACACAACTGCAATCTATCGAAGACTATTGGTATTGTCAGGTTGAAGAGTGCTTTCAGATGTCCATTTTCAAACACAATAAACAAAAGATAAATTGACACGTGACAACATGGCAGAATATGCGCCGTCCATGAGGTGGTCCCGGAGGTTAAGGTTCCTTGTCAAAAAATCTAGACGGTCCATATGATGGGACAAACGGGCGGGGAAAAGGGGATGATTAGACTACATGAAAAAAAAAAAGCGGTGGTCATTCGATATGCATCTTTTACTTTCACACGTGTGCCTTTTTCTTTTAGCTTTTCAAACCGGAAAAACTATGGCCACTGGAAAGGGCATGATCAGGATGACCGTGCATCGCCTCTGGAATATGGATCTAGACCGTCTAAATGGTAGGCTGCACCGTAGATAAGCAAGAGAGCAAAATTCACACCGAATAGTAGATCCCAACTGCTTGACGGCTAGAAATAAAAGGGGGGAATTCAATTCAATGGATAAAAGACAATGATCTTCTCCAGTGGGACCACATTGTGAATGGTTTCAGTCGGTGTAGTCATGCCAAGCTCGTCTAACGTGTGGCAAACGCATTAGAAACGTACTGTAAGAATTCAGTGGAGATGGGACACCTGAACCGAGGCTACTTGTTTTTTCTTTGGGGAACTGAACATGTACACGCAACCGCACCACAACTTGTGTTACCTTACCATATTTCCTTACAACATGACATCTTTTTAGGACATCAGTACCAACAAAACGTTAGATCCAACCATTAATATTAACTGGGAAAAAATTAAGGCTAGACTGCTTACCAGGTGGGCCTGGCTGTTGGTATCAATTGCGACCGACGGTTTGACTCAAAATACAGGTGTGAAGATCGTAGTAAGACTATGAAACTGCTCATTGACAAGAGTAATATTCATAGTGTGGCCTACTATTCCATTGGTACTGATGTCCGTAAGAAATGGACGATGGAGGGGAACATGGTACAGTACCGAAGTTGTAGTACCGTTACCTGCAGGTGATCAGTTTTCTATGGAAACGGATTGGCTACTCCCCCTGCTACCAGCCAATGGCTGGTGGTCGGTGCTCTTTGGGACCCACCATGATATATGTGTTTCATCTATGCCGTCCGTCTATTTTTCTAGATCATTTTATCTTAGGAGACCAAAAATTATGTATATACCAATCTTAAGTCGATGACATTACAGGAAAAAGTGTTGAATGAACGTCGATCATTAAAAACTTTTTGGGGGCTATAAAAGTTTTGGATCAATCTGATCTTTTTTCTGTCCGTTAACCTGAGTCTTTATGACCTAATCAATAGATGGATGTCAAATAAACAGTACAATATGCCTTAGGAGGATTTTTATGGTGGATATCCAATCACTATTGTTTTCCTATGGTGTGGTCCACTTGAGATTTATATACCTCTCCGTTTTGGAATAAAGCTCTAAAATGATATGTAAAAATGGATAAAACACATACATCATGGTGGGGCTCACAGAGCACCGACCACCAGCCACCAGGCTCGTGGCAGGGGGAGTAGCCAATCCGTTTCCGTTTTCTTTTCTTCGTTTGCTTTCATGGAAGTAGACGTGATTTCCAGAGTATCCTCGATCTTTGAGTTGAGTAAAGTGGAGCCCATCGTGGTTGATCGGAACCATTCATCTATTAAGCACTTTCATAATCATGGTGAACATCCAAGGGAAACGGCAACGTTGATGTGGTGTGCCACCATCTAAACAGGTCATAGGCGGGAATTTAACTGTACTCACCTCGAAGTTTGGTCAAATTACCTTGAAGGTACTACGTTCCAAGTATCCCAAGAATAACCTTTTGACAACTTTTGAATATTGTTTTGGATGAAAATACCATTGTCTTTGATTGAGAAGTCATACGATCCTCTAGTGATTAAGATGTTACCTTCTTATTGCAATCCCAAGAAAGTGACAGATTGACTACTCCCCCTGCCATCGGCTAGTGGTTGGTGCTCGGTGCTCTGTGAGCCCCACCATGATGTATGTGTTTCATCCGTGCCGTCCATATATTTTTCCAGATCATTTTATGGTATGAGACAAAAAATGAGGTATATCCCAATATCAAGTCAACCACATTATAAGAAACAGTGTTAAATGAGCATAGACCATTAAAAACTTTTTGGGGGCCATAAAAGTTTTGGATCAAGCTGATCTTTTTTTTTTTTTTTTCCTCCCTTCATCTGTGTCTGTATAACGTAATCAACAGATTGGATGTCAAATAAACAGTACAGTTAGCCTTAGGAGGATTTTAATGATGGATATCCAATCACTATTGTTTTCATCTGGTGGTCCACATGACAACCACGATCCATACAACATGACAACCACGACCCATACAACATAACAACTACGACCCATGCAAACCACAATCCAAATGGGCCGCAGTTGTATGGATCACAGTTGTCATGTTAAATGGGTCTCAGTTGTCCTATTATATGGGTCTTAGTTGTATGGGTTGCAGTTGTCATGTTATATGAGAAGCAGTTGTCATGTTATATTAGTCGCAGTTATCCTGTTATATGGTTCGCAGTTGTATGTATCGCAGTTGTCCTGTTATATGGGTCGCAGTTGTCATGTTATATGGGTCACAATTGTCCTGTTATATGAGTCGCACTTGTATGGATCGTAGTTGTCATGTTATATGAGTCGCAGTTGTCTTGTTATAGGGTCGTAGTTGTATGAATTGCAGTTGTCCTGTTATGTGGATCGCAGTTATCCTGTTGTATGGGTCGTGATTGTCATGGGTCGTGGTTATCATGTTATATTGGTCGTGGTTATCATGTTATATGGGTCGTGGTTGTAATGTGACATGTGCAGTTCATAAGGGTCGAGGTTGCCATGTGACATGGACCCCACCTTAATGTATATGTTTAATCCACGCCGTCCACCACATTCTCTATATTATTTCATGCTATGAGCCAAAAATGAGACATATCCAAGTCCCGAGTGGACCACAACGAGGGAAACAAAGTCCCACTGGTGGGCCTCGACTCCTATTAGTTAAAAATAAATAAGTTATTGATTACATCAACCTGACAACCACAAACCTTAGTACATTACAACCACGACCCTTACTCGTAGACAACCACGATCCACTCGAAGGGTAGTGGTTCACATTCACTATGGATCATTGTTGTCAACCACGACCCTTTGTGGATGAAAACCACGATCCATTGTGCATGTGAACCACGACCCTTTGTGGATGAAAACCACGATCCATTGTGCATGTGAACCACAACCCTTCGAATGGATCGTGGTTGTCTACGAGCAATGGTCGAGGTTGTCATGTTATACGGGTTGTAGTTGTCATGTTATATGGGTCGTGGTTGTCACCCAGGTTGTGGTTGTCATGGGTCGTAGTTGTCATGTTATATGGGTCATGATTGTCATGTTATATGGGTCGTGGTTGATATAGGTTGTGGTTGTCATGTTATATGGGTCGTGGTTGTCATGTTATATGGGTTGTAGTTATCATGTTATAGGGGTCGAGGTGGTTACGTGTGACGTGTGCAGTTCGTGGTTGTAACGTAGTAAGGGTTGATGTTGTCATGTTATAAGGATCGTGGGTCCTGTCGTGATTTATGTGTCAAATCCAATCCGTCCATTGGATTTAGAATTTAATTTAACGTCATGGGCCAAAAAATGAGTTTCATCCAAAAAACTTATGCCCAAAAAAGTTTTCAATTTCTATGGTGTGGTCCACTTGAGCCTTTGATATGCCTCATTTTTTGGCTTATTCTTTAAAATAATCTTTCAAAATGAATGGACGACATGGATAAAATATATACATCACAGTGGGCCCAATATGACCATTCATCTCTACATATATTGGGATGAGTAGGTCGAGTAACGTGACTTACTAAAATAACCTTCCTGAGGTCTTGGGAATCTGGACTCCTCCAGCTACTCGACTGTGAGGTAACGTGACCGTATTGGACTCAACACGGATTAGCTACTGACAGGTTGATTTCGCTACTGAAGTGACGTCACCAAGTTATGTGAGACCCACCATGATGTATGTGTTGTATCCACACCGTCCATCCATTTGATGATATAAATTTAGGGTATGAACTAAATAACCAGTCATATCCAAAGCTCGAGTGGACCCCACAACAGAAAACGGTGGAGAGAGTGCCGTCCACCATTAAAAATTTCTAAGGGCCACAATGTTTTCAATCAATCTGAAATTTGTGTTTTACCATCTTTCATGTCTGTCTTAACTTATGAACACGTTGGATCTCAGATAAACATCATAGTAGACCTTAGGAAGGTTTCAACGGTGGGCATCACTCTTCCCATTGTTTTTTGTGGTGGGGTCCACTACAGATTTGGATCTAACTCATTCTTTGTCTTGTGCCCTAAAATGATATCTCCAGATGGATGGCTGGTGTGGATACAACAAATACATCATGGTGGGTCCCACAGAAATTGGTGACTTTACTTCAGCAGTGAGTCTCGCTACTCAACTTGTCCCTATCTAATCCGCGTCGGACGCGGAACTAATTGGCTGGTGTACCACACACCAGCTATATAGCTGCTGTAGGTACGTGTCGTGAGAGGACTCGCTATTGTAGGTATGTGTCATGTGAGGACGAGCATTGATGCTCCTCGAGCTCTAAGTTGTACGAACGGTTCAAAGTAGATCAAAGTTACATGGCCCCACAGTGATGTATTTATTATATCTACACCGTTCATCTATTTTTAGATATCATTTTAGATCATTATCCAAAAAATGAATAATATCCAAAGATCATCTGGACCACACCACAAATAACAGTAGAGATAATGATTTTCACCGTTAAACAATTCGTAGGGCCCACCATAACGTTTATTTTCCATCCAATCTGTTCATAAGGTCACAAAGACTTAAATGAAGAGGAAAAACAAATTTCATATTGATCCAAAACTTCTGTGACCCCAAAAAGGGTTTCAATGGTAGATGTTCAATCTTCCACTGTTTTTTGCAGTGTGGTCCACTTATAGTTAGATCTGTCTCATTTTTCGTATCAAGCCTTAAGACGAGCTCGCCAAATGGATGGACGGTTTGGATATAACATATACCTCATGATCAGACCCACAGAACTTGCTAATGTCAATACAATAACTATATAGCTGGTGTGAGGTACACCAACCAATCCGCTTCCTCTGATCTGTGTCCGTATCCGGGACGGAAACAGATTGGCTACTCCACCTGCTACCAGCCCCGTGGCTGGTGGTCGGTGCTCTGTGAGCCCCACTATGATATATGTGTTTCATCCATTCCGTTCATCCATTCTTACAGATTATTTTAGAGTTTTATATAAAAAATGAGAGGGATATAAATCTCAAGTGGACCACACCATAGGAAAACAATGGTGATTGGATATCCACCATTAAAATCCTCCTAAGGCCCACTGTACTGTTTATTTGACATCCAATCTGTTAATTAGGTCATAAAGGACCAGATGAAGGGAAAAACCAAAGATCAACTTGATCTAAAACTTTTATGGCCCCAAAAGGTTTTTAATGGTTCATGCTTATTTAACACTGTTTCTTGTAATGTGGTCCAGTTGAGATTGGGATATACCTCGTTTTTTGTCTTATACCATAAAATTATTGGAAAAATAGATAGACGGCATGGATGAACACGGACATCATGGTGGGGCCCACATAACACCGACCACCAGCCATTGGCAGGTGACAACCACGACCCATATAACATGATAACTACGACCCGTGATAACCACGACCTGGATGACAACCACGACCCATATAACATGACAACCACAACGTATATCAACCACGACCCACATAACATGACAGCCACGACCCATACGACATGATAACTATGACTCGTGACAAGCACGACCCGGATGACAAGCACGACCCATATAACATGACAACTACAACCCATGACAACCACGACCCACATAACATGATAACCACGACCCACATAACTAGACAACCACGACCCATATAACAGGACAACCTCGACCCATATAACTCGGGCAGTGTCCACTTCTAACAAACATCACAGTGGGCCCATGGATTATACACATACATCAATGTGGGCGGCATGGATTATACACATACATCAATGTGGGCCCATTTAGGTCGTGGTTTGCATGGGTCATAGTTGTCACGTTATATGGGTCGTGGTTGTCATGTTACATGGATCATGGTTTGCAACGTGTTCACTTACTTTTCTACCAAACCATTGGTACCATAGCTTAAGGCCCACAATGGGGTGATCCGATCTATCCACCTTGTCGGCTAGCTTGCCGTGGGCTCAAAAAGTCCTAACTTGGGCAGTTTCCACTTCTAACAAACATCAAAGTGAGCCTAGAAAGTTTTGACAGTCAACATTATTTTCTATTTTGTGGCCCATACGAGCGCTGGATTAGGCTGATATTTGACTTTACCTCTAAAATGACACAACAAAAAAGATGGGCGGCACAGATTATACACATATATCAGTGTGGGCCCATATGGGTCGTGGTTTGCATGGGTCGTAGTTGTTGTGGTTGTTATGTTGCATGGATCGTGGTTTCACGTGTTCACTTTCTTTTATACCAAACCATTAGTACCATAGCTTAAGGCCCCATAATGGGGTGATCCGATCCATCCACCTTGTCAGCCAGCTCCCCGTGGGCCCAAAAAATCCTGACTTGGGCAGTATCCACTTCTAATAAGCATCACAATGAGCTTGGAAAGTTTCTATAGTCACCATTATTTTCTATTTTTTGACCCACATGAGCGCCGAATCAGGCTGATGTTTGGGCCCTACCCCTAAAATGACACGACAAAAAGGATGGGCAGCATGGATTATACACATATATCAATGTGGCCCCATATGGGTCGTTGTTTGCATGGGTCGTTATTGTCTTATTATATGGGTCGTGGTTGTCATGTTGCATAGATTGTGATATTCACGTGTTCACTTCCTCTTCTACCAAATCATTGGTATTATAGCTTAAGGCCCACAATTGGGTGATCTGATCCATCCACCTTGTCAGCTAGCTCGCCTTGGGCCCAAAAAGTCCTTACATGGGCAGTGTACACTTCTAACAAACATCACAGTGAGCCTAAAAAGTTTCAACAGTTACCATTATTTTTATTATGTATGCCACATGAGCACTGGATCGAGCTGATATTTGGGCCCTGGTAGAGCTCACAGACCACCAAGCACCAGCCATTGGTTGATGGCAGGGAGAGTAGTCAATTCGTCACTTTCTTGGGTGTTGAAAAAGAAGGTAACTTCTTATTCACTCCAGGATCATACGACTTACCAAGGACATGGGCATTTTCATCCGAAACAATATCCAGAAGTTGTCAGGAGGCCACTCTTAGGATATCTGGAACGTAATACCTCCCAAGGTAATTTGACCAAACTTCGAGATCAATACGGTCAAATTCCTGTCATAGGCAGAAGTCAACCGGATTATGATATCTATCCACCTGATTAATGCAAAATTCTCCCAGCGAATGCAGACCAATGCTTTTATTATGTCTCAAGTTATATACTGAGAGGAGCGCTCGTGTGGTGCCGACTGTTGTCAGGCCTGCTTCAACTGTGCAGCCGATCCACCCGTCCATTAGATGCTCCCTTCGATGTTATCTAAAGCTTAGATGCTTTTTGAAAATATTTATTTAAAAAAAAAAAAAACCAAAAGAAGAAAAGGTTGTCCTTTTCTTTTTCATCCTCCATCCGATAGAAAATAAATAAATAATAATAATAAAAAGTATGTATATTAGAGTTCTCTTTTTTAGCCTTGGTGAGTGTGTTCCTTTATGCTTGGGCTTTTTATAGGAGTTTTAGGGAGGCTTGGCTTATTTTCTTTACTTTAACGTGGACTGCTATCACTGTGAGAAACATTCACATTAATCCACATCAATCTTCCGAGAAAGGTGTGCGTGCAAGCCGGTGACCGGTCTAGCACCGGCTCACATGCTGTTGTCATTGCCACACTTAAGATCCTTTGTAGAGACATGTCTTTAAAACAGTATCAATAACCTACTTCAACTCTTCTTTCTTGATCTTTATCTTATTTCTATCCTCATAGTGATTTTTTTGTGCCCTCTCTCTCTACTCCGAACTAACACTAGCACATTAGTTGAGAAAGATAGGAACCCAAGTCCTATGGTAGTGTTTGGAGTTTCTGGCATGAGTAGGGCTTCAATGCTAGGTTAGCGGAATTGGTGGTACCCGCCATCCATTAGCGGGAATCCCACGTTCATCCATATATAATGAGATGTTGTGACATTTTAAAGGGTTAATAACAACGACAGCCCCTCATTTATATGACAATTATACATGCATTCTCTCTGAGTTTTATGATTGCATAATTAGTGGGCTTTGGAGGAACCCTATACCAAATGGCAAAATATACTTTTTTAGTACCTTCTATTAATGGCCTTGGAGAACCCAAACCAAATGGCAAAATATACCTTTTCAGTACCTTGTTTTAGTGGGCATTAGATTTCTAGAGGAACCTATACCACATGGCCAAAATACCCTTAGTCGGATACAAAGAATATAGTATGCGTTTATGTATATGGCGCGTTTGCAACATGTCTAGTGGGGTTGCTCTACTATATAAATTATCTAGGTGCCCTGAAAAATTAAGTTGATCCAATTATCAGGTAGGCCAAACATAGAAAACAATGCACAACCACCCCAAAAAACTCCAAATTCACTTGGTGATGTACCTGATGGTTGGATAAGCCTTGGGTCCTTTTTTTTAATGGTGGGTGACCCAACTGGACAGGTTGGATGACATACACCATTGGTAGTCACACACGTCTATAACTAGTTTCCTACTTAGATAGGGGTAAAATGGTCTTCTGCTAAAAAATAGTAGCCATAATAGACTGTTGTTTCTTGCCAAGGGAAATCTAAAATTAATCTTCAAAGAGAGTTAAAGGTATCTATAATGGAAGTTTGCTAGAATACATCTCAAGGTAATGCTATAGAATAGGTCAGGAGTTTTAACTGAAGCTCGAGTCGAAGCTGCATTAGACTTGCGATTCTTGAGCGTAGATGTCGTGCAGAGCATCCCTTGGCTGAAGAAAGATCAATCACTTGAGCCAGAATCTCTGTTGTAAGAGTGACACTCTTTTAGCTTGAGCAAGTGCAATTTATATCACCTTGCACAGAAGACGAAAAAAATTAATAATCGACACTAATAAAAATAAAAAACCTTAAGGCCTATTGATAATTAGGAAAAAAGAATGGAAAGAATGAAAATTGTAATGATTAATATTTATTAATTACTCCATTGGTATTATTGAAAACTAGATTTCATTTCTAGGGGTAGGTTTGTTTCACAATAAGAGTACTCTAAATCATGAAACAAAGGTCACTTTGAATCATATATTAGAGAATTGCAATGGTTGAATAGGCTAGTGATTACTGCCTCAAATGCAGTCTTCTTTACAAATCAAATATGAGAAAATCTCTTGTCGATAGAAAATGAGTATTTTTTTTTCACACTTATTAAAATAGACCCTTAGTTGGAATATTTTAAATCTTTAATAAGTCAACTCATTTCTTTTGCATATAAACAATCTCCTTAACCTTCTAAAAATTAAATAGGTGAAATATTTCAATAACAGAGTTTTTTTTTAGGTATCCTATCCATGAGGTGGGGTCCATTATACAAATGTTTTGAGTCATTGGAAAGGACCCTATTCAGTGTTAAAGTTCCCATATATCCTATTTCAATACAAAGGATGTATTCTAGCAAACCAATCTAAAATAATGCAAAATAAAGGGAAGGTGTGGAAATTTGTTATATAAGATGCAATCAACCCAAAACCATATTATATATGATGAGAATAACTTTTGAATTTTAAACTCTGCAAATAGTTTTTTAGTGGAGAATTTTGATATTAAAAGAATAAAAAAAACATTTTAAATGAAGTTGGGAATATTTTGACAATTGAAAAATATCACTATCGTTTGACATACTATTCAAACTTTTGTCACTATAAAATTTAAAATTGCTCAAAACTTTACTTGTAAAAAGTAACTAATTTTTTCAAGTAGTTTAGTTTATTTATTTATTATTATTTTTTTTTACATGTAGCTCACCTTGGGGACACTTCTAGAGAGCATGCAACAACGAACGTTGCATATATAACCCCCATCATGATGGTAACATAAAAATTCACTTTGTAAATCAATTGCACCTCCTACTTCTTGGTAAGGCTGTACACAAACAGAGTTAGCTCGGTTAGATCACTCGACTCGACTTGAAAAAGATCGATTCAACTCGGTTCGAAACTAAGTTTAAGCCGAGTCGAGCTGATTTTTGTAGCTCGAAAAAATTTCGAACCGAGTTCGAGCTTGCCCGAGCTCGACTCGACTCAGATCGAACCCAACTCGAATCGAACTCGGATCGAATCAATTTGGTGACTCGGTTACATTGATATTGATGTTGCTCACCAAGTGCTTGATGAAATGTCTCAACCAAGTGCTTGATGAAATGATTTTTTTCTTGCTTAGAAGGTGTTTGATGAAATACCCATAAAACCACTGCTATTGTTTTACATATAGCGAGATTTTGAAGGTGCAATCCATGTATTTGTGAAAATGTTGCACAAGCAAACTCGGCTCGATCTTGGCTCGAATTAGTTTGAGCTACTGACCGAATAGAGCTGAGCTGGCCAGTCAGGCTCGAAGACCAAACCGAGCCGAGTTCAAGCTGGGGTCAGCAAGTAGCCGAGCCGAGTCGAGTTGTGCTAGCTCCACTCGTGTACACCTCTACTTCCTGGGCTTCAACTCCCGAATGAGATAGATTGCCCAACTTCCGAATGAGGTAGATTTAAAAATGAATGGGTCCCATCTTAGAAAAGGTGGAATTGAGCTGTCCATCATTGAAAACATTAGCTTTTTTCGGAGTTTAGATTACCCCGTCCGTCCACGTGCATTTTTCTCTCTAAGCCACACCCTCCACGTTCATTGCACATGCTATATTCTTAATAAAGGGACAGGAGCCTTGCACATGCCATAAAGGACGAAGGATGGGATGTATAACTGTGGAGTCATATGCAATCAACCCTGATATAAAAACGAACAGTGCATCCCTCACCGCAGGCAGTTACCTGAGGGGGTGAATATACGCTACTGTAGAAGGACTAATTCAGGAAGATTAGTTCCACTCCTTCCATTAAGTGCACCCGCCTCAGTTACAAAATCAGACTGATTCAAAATTCAGTAGGCCACACTGCAAAAACCAGTTGAAATGGAAAGTTCCACCATTAAAATAATCCAAGTTATTTGTGGGGTCCACTGTGATGCGTTTATTCCATCCAATCCACTCATCTGATGCAACACAACAGGATGAAAGCGTTAGCCAAAAATCAGGAGATTCTAAGATTCATGTAGGCCACAACATGTGAATTTAATGTTTTTAAGAATAACGTTACTAATTTTCCTATGGTGTGGCACACCTAAGCCTTGGATTGGAATGATTTTAAGGATCAACGGTGAAAATATGGTGATGCATCTGATGAACAGGTGAATCAGATGTATATTCTGGCCCACGTGATTTTCTATTAGGTATTCTCACACCCTCCATTTGATCACGCGTGGTCAGACCAAGCTTGCGTAGGCAAACGCCCATTGGCAACCATTATTTAACAAGCATTTTTCATTTAAAAATCTAACTAGATTGCATGTCCCGTTATAACAGCCGTTAGAATGGTCGTTATGACATTTTCTTTGGACCTTTAACTGGAGATATTCATAGATCGGGGAACGGATTGGCTACTCCCCCTGCCATGTGGGCCCCACCATAATGTATGTGTTTCATCCATGCCATCCATCTATTTTTATAGATCATTTTATATTTGGGAGAAAAAATGAGGTATATCTCAATCTTAAGTGGACCACATTAAAGGAAAAAGTGTTGAATGAACGCTGATCATTAAAAATGTTTTGGGGGCCATAAAAGTTTTGGATCAAGCTGATATTTATTTTTTCCCTTCATCTGGATCTTTATGTCCTAATCAACGGATTGGATGTCAAATAAACAGTACAATGGGCTTTAGGGGGATTTTAATCGTGGATATTCAATCATTATTATTTTCCTGTGGTGTGGTCTACCTAAGATTTATATCCCTATAATTCTTTGTATCAATCTCTAAAATGATATTTAAAAATGGATGAATGGAATGGATGAAACACATACATCATGGTGTGGCCCACAGAGCACCGACCATCAGCCCCGGGCCTGGTGTCACGGGGAGTAGCCAATCCGTCTCCCATAGATCGAGGATTGTACGGTCGTACCATCGCCTCAGAGGGAAACGGATTGGCTACTCCCGTCTGGAAACGGAGGTTCTTTAGCTTTGGTGGGCACAGATCTGGTACGGTTGGCCTTGGGCACGTGCATGTGGGCGATTTATGTCAAGAACGGATGGGCTACTCCACCTGCCACCAGCCCGGTGTCTGTGGGCCACAGCATGATTTATTTGTTTCATCCATTCCGTTCATCCATTTTTACAGATCATTTTAGTTTCTAACATAAAATGGGAGGGATATAAACCTTATGTGGACCACACCATAGGAAAACAATAGTGATTAGATATCCACTATTAAAATCCTCCTAAGGCCCACTGTACTGTTTATTTGACATCCAATCTGTTGATTAGGTCATAAGGACCCAGATGAAGGGAAAAAACAAATATCAGCTTGATCCAAAACTTTTATGGCCCCTAAAAAGTTTTTAATGGTCGACATTCATTCAACACTTTTTTCTGTAATGTGCTCACTTGAGATTTGTATATACCTAATTTTTAGTCACGTACCATAAAATGATCTAGAAAAATAGATGGACGGCATGGATGAAATAAATACATCATTGTGGGGCCCATATAGCACCGACCACCAGTCATTAGCTGGTGGTCGAGGGAAGTAGCCAATCCGTTTACATTTTTATGTCGCTACAAGGAATATTAGGAGCCATGCATGATGTTAGTGAAATCCACATGCAACTCATAGTGGGGGTGGCCCACCAAGAGCAAGACGTTGGTGTCATGATTTGTGTCCCACCCAGATGGTCGATAGTTCATGTGTTCACATGTCCAATTATTGGTGAAAGGACACCTGCTATTTGGACCCTTCGTTTTAGTCAGATGTTTCAATCAGATGGGTGGACCCACCCAATCTTGGAGAATAATCATATCTTCGACACATGGTAATTACCTTATGTTTGGGCTGTGATGCCCACCTATGATCGGTAGGTGGAATCCAAACCATACATATGATGAGACTCCTCTTAATTAGGCACATACATTTGAACAATGGCTCCTGTAAAAAATTAAGTGGGACACACCGTTGGGTTTAACATTTAGAAAACTGAATAGATTATGTGAATAAACAAACGATTAACAATAAAAGGGAGTTAAAAAAAAAAAAAAAAAAAAAAAAACTTATTGAAATTCTTTGGTCAAGCTTTGAATTGAAATCACTCAATTTGAAATTGAATTTGCTTTTCTTGAACTTCATCCCAAGTTACACTGGAGTCTTGCACAGTCAACCTTCATCATATAACAACTATCACCTGATATCAATGATTCATCCACTTAAACAGGGTGTCAATGGGTTGGCCTTGGACCAGAGTATCAGGCATGAGAGTCAGGCTTTCAAGGTTGAATATCAATGGGTTGAGGTTAGACTAGGAGGATATCCAAAGGCCCGTCAACCTAGCCCGGCCTCTTACGGTTTACAAATGTCCTTCCAAGAGTGCGGT
Source organism: Magnolia officinalis (assembly GCA_021015155.1). Lineage (NCBI taxonomy): Eukaryota > Viridiplantae > Streptophyta > Magnoliopsida > Magnoliales > Magnoliaceae > Magnolia > Magnolia officinalis. The sequence continues at coordinate 58,139,353 of JAJHSJ010000016.1, read as the reverse complement.
TTAGGTGAGGCAGTTGTAATAACTTTGTGGGTGAGGCCATGACCATAGGACCCACCTTGATGTATGTTTTGCGTATCGACCATCCATTGCCAACTCATTTTAGGGCATGCTCCAAAAAAAAAAGAAGAAAAAGAAGAAAAAAAGGTAAATTTGAATCTCAGTGAATCACACCATAGAAAAATACTGGTGAACACCCACCATTAAAATTTTCCTACTTGTAATGTGTATTTTCCATCCAACTTGTTGATAAGGTCATATAAACCTAGATAAAGGGAAAACACAAATATCAATTTGACACAAAACTTTCGTGACCGGTAAGAAGTTTTTAATGGTGAGAGTTTAATCCATACTGTGTGGTCCACCAAAGATTTGAATCTACTCTGTTTTTAGGGTCGTGTCCTAAAATGGGCAGTAAAAAACAAGTGAACAATGTGGATATATAACATGTACATTGAGGTTGGCCTCATAGTCAAGGCCCCCCCCCCCCCCCCCCCACACACACACACAAAAAAAAAAAAAAAAAAAAAAAAAAAAGCCTGACCCACAAAGCTATTAACTCTGCCTCAGCTAATCCGTGTTCCATTCCGGCGTTTACGTGAAATCCACCTTGACCACCTGGTATGTCGCCTCATGTTAAGCCTAAAGATGAAAAATCAACACCATCTCGTGGACGTTGGATCATGGGTAGATAACACTCGTGGGGGCCTTTGCAAGCTTTTTCGGGTATATTTGTGACTCATGGTGTTGTATGTTTGACTTAGAGTCGCCATTAGCCAATTACTTAGACTAATGTTAGGTACGTTTCTAATATGAAGAAGAGTTTGATTTCTCTCGGTGCATTCGAGGCTATAGGTTGTAAGTTCACCGGTCTTAATGATGTCCTTAAAGTTTCAAAAGGGGCACTCGTGGTTATAAGAGCGCAGATGCACAAAAACCTTTACAGGTTGATCGGGAGCACTTCGGTACGTGGAGGGGTGACGACTGTTGCGGATTCCACGTTTGCACGTATGTGGCATGCTCGTCTGGGCTCTATAAGCGAGCGGGGCATGAAGTTACTTTCTGATCGTTGTTTGATTCCAGCTTTTAAGAATTGTGATTTAGATATATGCGAGCATTGTCTATATGGTAAATAGTCTAGATTATCTTTTAAATCTAAAAACATTATATAACGGAGTGCTTGATTATGTGCACTTTGACATATTATTTTTTTCTCATTCATTGAAGATTACTTTCAAAAAGTCTGGGTTTATTTCATGAAACATAAATCCGAAGTTTTCACCACATTCAGACAATGGTGGAAAAACAGGTAGAGTGAAAAATAAAAGTTTTAAGGACTGATAATGATGGAGAATTTACTTCCATTGAGTTTAATGAATATTGCAAAGATGAAGAGATCATTAGGCATAATACGGTGCGCCATACGTTCGAACAAAATATTGTGGCCTGAACAGATGAATCGGACTCTCTTAGAGAGGGTCTAATACATGTTAAGTAATGCTAGGTGGGGCAAGGACCTATGAACTAGGGCCGTTAACACGGCTTGCTATTTGGTGAACCAATCCCCTTCTACAGTAATTGATTGTAAGATAGACTACTCAGATTTACGTATATTTGGTTGTGAGGCTTACTTTCATGTACCGTCAGTTGAGAGAGATAAACTAAACTATAGAGCCAAAAAGTACATCTTTGTTGGTCTGAAGGGTTACAGGTTATACGATAAGGCCACAGGCAATGTCATCAATAGTGATGACGTCAGATTCGATGAAAGCTCTCCATTCCACAAGAATGATCAAGAGGAGCAAGAGGAATAAGAAATGCTGATCGTAGATGTCAAGATTGACATAAATGATATTCAGACAGAGATAGATGTGCGGACAAAGGTACATGAGCAGATGAAACAACCACCTATAAAAGGAAACCCACCGCGTGAACGCAGGTTACCAGCAAGATATATGGATGACTCTAATATCGCATACGTTATTGTTACAAATGAGGGAGACCCGTCTACTATTCAGGCTCTTAAAGGGCCTGATGTAGAAAAGTGAAAGGCAGTTATGGAAGATGAGATTGACTATTTGTATAAGAACCATAAATGAGAGTTAATAGAGCTTGCACTGAGCCAAAAAAGATAAGATGCAAGTGATTATTCAAAAGGAAACAAAATAGATACAAAGTAAGGCTAGTAGAGATGGGTTATGGTCAAAGAGAATGAATTGACTTTACAAAGATATTCGCACTGGTGGTTAAGCAGATATCTATAAGATTCGATTTGGTGCTGGTTGCCCATTACGATCTTGAGCTGGAACAAATAGATGTTAAGACTGCATTCCTGCACGGGGAGTTAGAAGAGCAGATTTACATGAAGCAACTAGAGGGCTACGAAGTTAAATGGGAAGAGAACAAGGTTTGCAGGTTAATGATTTTTTCATGTTGAGTCTGAAATTTACCTAGAGTGAATACGATCACTATGTCTATTGCAAGACACTGAGTGATGACAAATTCATCATTTTAGTATTGTATGTTGATGATATGTTTATCGCTAGTTATGATATGTCTGAAAGCAACATACTGAAGAATAAATTATCAGAAACATTCGAGATGATATGGGGCTGTAAAGAAGGTTCTCGGCATTGATATGCACAAAGACAGGAAGAAAAGTAGGCTTTGGTTATCTCAGGTAGAATACCTTGAGAAGGTGTTGATCAAGTATAGGATGGACTAAACGAAGCTAGTCAACGTTCTCCACGCGGCTCACTTCAAGCTTTCCTCTTAATAGTGTTCTAATCATAATGAGGAAAAGCAAGATACGTCTCGTGTGCTTTATTCGAATGCGGTTGGCAGATTAATGTATTCCATGGTTTGTACGAAACCGAATATTTCAGAAGCAGTTAGTGATGTGAGCAGATACATGTCAAATATCAGCAAGTAACATTGAAAAGTAGTGAAATGACTACTTCGATATATTCGAGGTACAAAAGACTACGTCTTAACTCTTGAGAAAACATGTGCAAAGTCAGTAGAGTATATGGATTATGTAGGCAGTATGGATTACAGAAAGTCGATTTCAGGTTACTCGTTTGTGCTGGCGAGTGGAACAATTACTTGGATGTCGAAGCTTCAGTCCGTCGTGGCTCTTTTCACGGCCGAAGGAGAGATATGACAGTGACAAAAGCATTTAAGGAAAGTGTTTGGTTGAGAGGCATGATAAATCAATTGGGGCTTTAGGAGGAAGCTGTGTCGGTTAATTGTGACAACGAAAGCGCTATCAATTTGGCTAAAAATTTTATTTATCTCTCACGTACTAAACACATTGATATTCATCACCATTTTATTCGATAGGTGCTTGAAAGAGGCGTAATTCTAGAGAAGATTCACACTAGCGTGAATCCGACGTACATGCTCACTAAGGCGGTTCCTACAGAGAAGTTTAAGTTCTTTGTGACTTCTCTTAGCTTGGCGATGACATAAAAGAAATACGGAGTGTGCACGAGAAACATTGACGGATCTATGATGCAAGGCAGAGATAAGAGAAGATGACAAGAAGCTACATATTTGATTATTGAATATATGATGGAGATTGTTGTATTTGATGTCTTAAATCGAGTCAAATATAGGGTATGTCGATGCTATCGACAACCTGTTTGATGTCACCTTTGATAGCATTGAACAATTATCAATCCCATCGATATTTTCTGAATTTTCTTCACTTGGTCGGTAGATTACTTAAGCACATTTTCGATGCCATGGAGAATTTTCAAAAAATCATGTTTTGTCTTTGAGCAATTGATGTGTTAGTTCAATGCCATCAAATGATTAGTTTCGATGCCATCGACAAATTCTGAGCACATTTTCCATAGAACTGCGAATTTGCAGGACTTGTTTCCGATTTCGTTTGGAATTCTTTTCAAGGTTATATATATGGGTTTAAACGGAATTGTGATGTATTCTAAGGGTTTCTAGATCGTCTTAGGGTTTCAAAGTGTAGCAATGGTGAAATTCAAGGTTGTTCCAATCGGATAAGTCATTTCTCTTTGCAATTTCTACTTTCATAGAGATCATCTGTCGCTTCGTGCCGTGGTTTTTTCTCGAATGGGTTTTTCCATGTTAAAAATTATTGTGTCTTCTTTGTGTTTCCTTGG
>JAJHSJ010000016.1:57990082-58135114 GCA_021015155.1 Magnolia officinalis | reverse complement strand
GAGCCCAAAAATTAGGCAAATCCACAACTCAAGTGGACCACACCCACACGAAATTATGAGAATCAAATGCCTACCATTAAAAACTTCTTGAGGCCCTTAGAAGTTTTAGATCAAGCTTATATTTATATTTTTCACTTATCCATATCTATGTGACCCTATGAATGGGTTAGATGGTGAATAAACCTCAATGTAGGCCCAGTAAAAGAATCAACTTTCAACGGTGGGCAAATTAAGTCTTTTGTTTCCTTTCATGTGGGCTGATTGAGCATTAAATCTTCCTCATTTTTTCGGATCATGCCCTAAAATATTATAATAAAATAGATGGACAACACGGATATATTATATACATTATGGTGAGCCCTAAAGATTTAAGTCAACATTTTAAGACCGATTTTCTAGGTGGAATTGCTCACTCATTTTAAAACAAGTGAAAAAGTAATAATTACTTCTTTACCAAGATTTACCAACATCGTGGAAAATCAAGAAGGCCCTGAAGAAATGATATATATTCATTGTCTTCTAAGGCAATACATTATAAAATCCAAATTCAATATCTTTCATTGTCTTTCACATGAAAAATACATCCATTCATCTCTACCTCAAATCCCTTCCGACAATCACTTCTCCCCACGATAATAACCATGACCACCCCTCACTATCCACAATCAAAAGTGACTTCCAATTAGCGGTGGCTTCCACCTTTGAGAAATGTGATCGTTGGAGCAAAAACAACCCTCATTATTTAGGTCGTAAAAAATTTTGGTGGTGTCCATACGTCGGAGAAGTTGATGGCGGTGACCACACATCGGAAAATATATTTAGGAGGCACAAAAAGACACGCTTGAAAAGGAAGAAAAAGAATCTTACGGAAATAACAAAGGAAGAAGAAAAATGTTTGTGCAGACACTAAGCTCAAACACAAAGATAATTTATCTCAAATTTCTTTTTAAACTCTAAAGAAAGCCATTTAGGACCATTTTTTTTTTTTTTTTAGTTCTGATTTTCAAGGCATTTGGCGTTATCATGAGCTACTTTGGTCAAAATCTCCTTCTTATTAAGAAGTTTATTGGCATCAACATCCACATTTTTTTAACCCCTTGTTCTTTTCATCAACAGAAATTACACGAGGCTAAACAAGCTCGGAGGCTGCGTATCATCCATCACAGGCTGACAGATTATGAAAGTATTTCTTCCATGCGTTTATACCTTGGGTGTATCTGATGGAAACGGATTGGCTACTGCCCCTGCCACCAGACTGGTGGCTGCTGTTCGGTGCTCTGTGGGCCCAACCATGATATATGTTCCGTTCATCCATTTTTACAGATCATTTTAGAGCTTGATGACAAAAATGAGAGTGATATAAATCTCACGTGTACCACACCACAGGAAAACAATAGTGATTAGATATTCACCATTAAAATCCTTCTAAGGTCCACTGTAATGTTATTTGACATCGAATCTGTTGATTAGGCCATACAAGCCCAGATGAAGGGAAAAAATAAATATCATCTTGATCCAAAACTTTTATGGTCCCCAAAAGGTTTTTAATGGTCGACGCTCATTCAACACTATCTCATTTTTGGTTTCATACCATAAAATGATATGGACAAATAGATGAACGGCATGGATGAAACACATACATCATTATGGGGCCCACAGAGTACCGACCACCAGCCATGTGCTGATGGTAGGGGGAGTAGCCAACCCGTTTCCGTATCTGATGACCAGTCAAACCGGAAGCAGATTTGCGTCCTGCCCCGCCAGGACAATATCAGTCCCGACACGAGCTCTATGGAGCCCGCCATGATGTATGGGTTTTATCTACGCCGTTCATCCATCTTTGTAGATCGTTTTAGGGTACCATTCCAAAAAACGAGGCAGATATAAGGCTCAAGTGGACTACAAAGCAAGGACTGAATGCCCACTATTAAAAAAATCTTGGAGTCCACAGAAGTTTTGGATCAAGCTGAAATTTGTATTTTCCCTTCATTTAGGTCTAGGTGACCTTATGAACAGGTTGGATGGAAAATAAATATCACGGCGGGTCCTAGGAAGGTTTCAACGGTGAGCGTCATTATCACCGCTGCTTCCTGTCGTGTGGTCCACTTGAGCTTTGGCTCTGCCTTATTTTGGGCTTCTTTCCTAAAACGATATGCAAAAAATGGATGAACGGCGTAGATAAACACATACATCATGGTGGGCCCCCACGGAACCCCTGGCTGGACCGATTTCCATCTAGGCGGGGCAGGACGCAATCCGCTTCCAGTCAAACCGGCTTTGTTTACCCAGGTGAGGCCCGCAATCAAGAAACCGCTGCCGGGTTTCTACGGAGCAAGTCACTCTACTTCTCCCCTCCTTTAAATGGGCGCCTCTCTCACTCTATCCTCCACCCACTGCTTCTGATTTCCAAAACCTTTCGGTTTATACTCTCTCTCTCTCTCTCTCTCTCTCTCTCTCTCTCTCTCTCTCTCTCTCCTCTCTCTCTTCCATTTTCGATCTTGCGAAAGGAGATGGAGATTCTCCCGTTTCAAATCTACGAGAGCCTGAAGAGATACTGGCGGAGGCGAAGATATCAACGGCTGAATGGAGCTGGGAAGAGGAACGTGCGTGTCGTGAGGCTCGGAGGGAATAGTCGCCGATCATGGAGAGTACGGCCGATTCCTAAACTGAGGATGAAGATCCCATCGCCGATTAAGATCCTCGCTCGGATCCGGGATGCGTACATGAACGCGATGCTGGGGCTGGCAGGAAATGGCTTGGACTCCTTTGGCGGGAGGAGGGTCCCGAAGGCGCGGGTCCCTTCGGCCAAAGCTGGGGATTTTGAGAGCCGTTTGCTTTTCGAAATCTGCAAGTCGATTGCTGCTTCAAGGCAGTTAGCCGCCGTTTGATGGAAGAATTTGAGTTCACATCCGCTCTTACGCGACTGATAGAAAGGCCCTTTTGTCTACTTTTGGTAATAAAATAGTATAGCTTTGTACTGTTGAATTACAAAAAGAAGAAAGGAGGGCGCGCTATGTCGGAATGGGTGTAAATACTCCTTTTGATTTTATTTATTTTTTATGGGTTTTCTTGTCTTTTCTTACGACTTTTTATTAAAATTATTATTATTTGAATGGTTGCTTTTGTAAGCATGGTGTGAATATGTCAGTCGACTCCAGTTGAAGTTTGTAAATGGACGTATCACATCTTTTCAAGGCAATGATACGAGTTTCTTTTGGATCAAGAAATCCCTACCAAGTCTAGCAACAGGCGAGCTAGCGTTTGGTTCGGGCCTGGATTTTCTACTGGTGGGTCGGTTCTTTCAAAATTTGATTTTGTGGGAAGTGGATTGGCTGGCCTGTACGCACACCACCAATCTCAGTGGTGTGTAGATGGCGTGAGAAGACGAGCCCATCGGAAGTGGATTGGGCTGGTGTACATCACACCATCTATGCAGCTGTTGTATTGACGTAAGCAAGTTCGGTGGGTCTGATCATGAGGTATGTGTTATATCCAAACCGTCCATCCATTTGGCGAGCTCGTCTTAAGGCTTTAGACAAAAAATAAAACAGATCTAACTATCAAGCGGATCACACCGTAAAAAGCAGTGGGGGAGTGAACATCTACCATTGAAACCCTTTTTGGGGTCACAGAAGTTTTGGATCAATATGAAATTTGTTTTTCTTCTTCATTCAATCCTTATGACCTTACGAAATAGATTGAATGGAAAATAAGGAAGCGGATCGGCTGGTATACCTCACACCAGCTATATAGTTGCTGTCGCAAGTTCTTTGAGTCTTATTACGAGGTATTTATTATATCCAAATCGTCCATCAAATTTTCAAGCTCTTCTTAAGGCTTGAGACAAAAAAATAAGACAGATCTAATTATCAAGTGGACCACACTGCAAAAATCAGTGGGGGAGTGAACATCTACCATTGAAACCCTTTTTTGGGGTCACAGAAGATTTGGATCAATATGAAATTTGTTTTTCCTCTTCATTCAGGTCTTCGTGACCTTATGAAAAGATTGGATGGAAAATAAACATTATGGTGGGCCTTACGAATTTTTTAACAGTGAAAATCATTATCTCCGCTGCTATTTATGGTCTGGTCCAAATGATCTTTGGATATGATTCATTTTTTGGATAATCCTATAAAATGATCTCTAAAAATAGATGAACGGTGTGTTGCGCAGCACGCCAACAACGTAGTGAGTCTAGATTCAATCTCAAGCCTCACCCACAAACGATAAACAGAAAGAAATATAAATTAGAAATAGATCAAAGAAATCAAAACAAACCACAAGACAAGATATATGTGGAAAAACCCTAAACTAGGGTAAAAAAACCATGGGTGCAAACTTCCACTATGAAGAGAACGAAGATTATAAGGCAATATACTAACCTCTCCCTTGGAAATACAGAGAAAACCCTTTGCGCACACCTTAGAATAACTCCCCAATATTCACCTTAACCCTATAAAAGCCCTATGGACTCCTATTTATAGTTTAGGCAACTTCCCTTTCGCACCCTTGCGAAAGGCGACACCAAAATCCGCAGTCCGTATCAAATTCGGAAACCAATCTGCGTAACCTCAACTGGTCGAGCAGACTGCACGACCAATCGAAAGGACCCCTCAACCGGTCGAGCATGCACCTCGACCGGTCGAGAACCTCGGAACCCAAAATCGGAAGCTCGCTGGACTTTGAGTTGAACCAGTCCACGACTGGTCGAGTAGGGGGCCACGACTGGTCGTGCGCGGCCCCAGATGTGGTTCCACTCCTCAACAATCTCCCACTTGGAGACACATCATCATAAACCTTGTCTTCTTCAATCGGAGTGCACCACCTCCCCGTCTTCAAGCCTGAAGACCAATCAAAGCTGAACAGAGCTTCAGCTTCTCCCGTGTAACCGTCTTAGTCAACATATCCGCAGGATTCTCACTTGTATGAATCTTCTCCAGAGCAATCGATCCATCTTCCAGTAACAAACGTATGAAGTGATATCTGATGGCAATATGCTTGGTCCTCGAATAAAAGGCTGAATTCTTAGCCAAGTGTATTGCACTCTGACTGTCACTGTACAGCTTGCAATATGCTTACTTCTTATCCAACTCTTCCATGAAACCTTGCATCCATACCATCTCCTTGCACGCTTCTGTAGCCGCAACATATTCTGCATCTGTTGTACTGATAGATACTATCTTCTTATCCAACTGATTTTTCTATTTTTTGCATCCCAAAACCTGTAGTCAAAATCATGCTGCCCGTAGCCTATAAACGTGCACCTTCTGAACTTTGCATCCAGCTTGTTTCTGTGTTCTGCATCAATGTGAACATATGAAGTATAACCAAACACTCTGAGATGTGCATGTTCACTTCTTTTCTAGTCCACGTTTCTACTGGTAGCCCACCATCTAATGGTGCTGAGGTACTTCTATTGATGAGATATGCGGCAGTATTCACAGCATCTGCCCAAAAGGTCTTGGGCAACCCTGCATGTAACCTGACGCAAGGGAGGACGTGAGGTCGAGCACCGTCTTCCTCAAGAGGATAAATATTCCGAATCCATGGAACCTCTCTGGACTCCTCACAGAGACTTTCTCGAATCCACAAGAAAAGAGAGCAGGAAATATAAATAAATTCTAATAAATTTGAAATAGATTAATGAATAATTGATTCGTCTAATGCGTCTCCTTACACCATTAATAAAGAAAAAAAAAAAAAAACTAAAATTCGTAATTACCAAAAATAGCAAAATTCTAACTCTAATAAAAATCCTAATTCTAATAAAACTCTTCTAAGGCCTAGTTTCTAAAAATAAAAACAAATAAACTTTCTCTAGAAGAGTCCTAGTATAACTAAAAGTTATTTCTAAAAGGAAAGAAAATCTAAAACTCTAAAAATATTAAAAAATTCGGAATTACTAAAAATAGTAAAAGTTTCCTAAAAATTCGTTTTTGAGCTGAAAGCGCGTGCTTTCTGACGAAACGGACAGATGCGACCCACTTTGTGGGTCGGTTCACCTCGGATGGCCCATTTCAGTAAAGATTGATAGGTTGTGCACCCCATAACGATACCCGGATCAAAAGTTATGGTCAATTTACGATCCATCTTCTTTTGGCCCAACCATGCTAGGAACGTATCTGTGACACGTTCTACATCAGACTCCTCCACTTGAAAAAAACTCGTCCTCGAGTTACGCAAGAGACTTGGCACATGAGTCTGAGATAACTTCCGACGTCGATGTTCATTAGCTCTTTTTATGTACTTGGCATTAAGCTCTTGAGTTGACACAATATATGTACTCATGCTTTCCTTGACTTGACTAATATCGATTAGTTCCTTCACATCTGCCTTCAAGATCTCATATTTTTCTGATAATGTGGGCAATTAGGCAGACTTGCCCCTGAGACGGGATCAACGTGATTTTGTATATCTCGTATGGGAGGTAATTTATTAGAGAGTTCATCGAGCACAACCCTCTTGAACTCCTGCGATACTGGTTCCAAATCCTCTAAGATATTCACAGGCTCCACATATTTTTTCTTTTCAACTAATGGATATATATTTTCCGTTTCCTCATATTGTTTAACAAAGGCCTGTTCAGTGATGAGATATTGTCCCTCCACTTTAGAAGTCTTGGGTTGGTTCTCCATTTCTATAGAGGTCACATGTTCGCCACTGATGAATCCTGTGGTCTGTTGCAACTCCGTTTTGATGAAGTTGTTTCTCGCGGACCAGTAATAGGATTTTTCTGCATAACCTTTTACTGATCCACTATCTTGATAATAATTTTGGTTTTGTTGGAATAATACCTGATCGTAATCTCGAGGGAGGAATCTCATGCACAATAACTTCTTCTTTCGCGACCACGTGCGGATTGGAGCCTTCATCTGTCTCATCCGCTCGAGTTGAAGTTGTTCCCACCAATCTGAAGCTCTGCCCGTCAACTTGTAGGCCACGAGTTTAACTTTCTTTTCTTCTACGATGTTCATGTAGTCGAAGAAACGTTCGACTTCAAGCAGCCAATCGAGGAAGTCTTTGAAGTAGAGTTGGCCATTAAAACTAGGAAGATCGATTTTCATTTTAAATTCTTGAATCATCTTTTGGTTCATTGATAGCAACGCCCTATGATCAGTATAATTACGAATTCTAGCAATTGCTGGTGGTGGATCACCACTATGAACACGGAGTTGCCTTAGGTTTTTCGCCAAGAGATCCGTTATGCGGTCGATGGGAGCCTGCAGCCCTTGCATGACTTGTCGATTCTCTCGTTGCGCTACTTCGAAAGTTGCTGCCGTTAAAGGTAAATTCCCTGGAGCATCGCCCATAGGATTGTTGCCCAACCCGTCGTTAGAAGCCATCGATCCGAGGAGAAACCTCGCTCTGATACCAAACTGACGCAGGGGAGGACGTGAGGTCGAGCACTGTCTTCCTCAAGAGGATAAATATTCCGAATCCACGGAACCTCTCTGGACTCCTCACAGAGACTTTCTCGAATCCACGAGAAAAGAGAGCAGGAAATATAAATAAATTCTAATAAATTTGAAATAGATTAATGAATAATTGATTCGTCTAATGCGTCTCCTTACACCATTAATAAAGAAAAAAAAAAACTAAAATTCGTAATTACCAAAATAGCAAATTCTAACTCTAATAAAAATCCTAATTCTAATAAACTCTTCTAAGGCCTAGTTTCTAAAAATAAAAATTGCAAATAAACTTTCTCTAGAAGAGTCCTAGTATAACTAAAAGTTATTTCTAAAAGGAAAGAAAATCTAAAACTCTAAAAATATTAAAAAATTCGGAATTACTAAAAATAGTAAAAGTTTCCTAAAAATTCGTTTTTGAGCTGAAAGCGCGTGCTTTCTGATGAAACGGACAGATGCGACCTACTTTGTGGGTCGGTTCACCTCGGATGGCCCGTTTCAGTAAAGATTGATAGGTTGTGCACCCCATAACGATACCCGGATCAAAAGTTATGGTCAATTTACGATCCATCTTCTTTTGGCCCAACCATGCTAGGAACGTATCTGTGACACGTTCTACATCATAACCTCATGCTCCTGGCGCATTCAAGGATGGCCCTGTTAATGCGCTCAGCCACACCATTCTGTTGTGATGTCCCTGGAATCGTTTTCTGATGTTTGATTCCATTTGTTGCACAATACTTCTCAAATCTCTTATCACAGTATTCTCCCCCATTATCAGATCTGAGACATTTTACTATTTTATCTGTCTCGTTTTCTACCATAACTTTTCATTTCTTAAATACATCAAATACATCAGATTTATGCTTTAGGAAATAGACCCACAGTTTTCTACTAGCATCATCAATAAAATAAACAAAATAACGTGAGCCACCAAGAGATAATTCCTGTGCCGGTCCCCACACATCAGTGTGTACAAGCTCCAACAGATGCGTCTTTAGAGCGCGTCCCATCTTCTTGAAGCTTACCCTCTTTTGCTTACCATACACGCATTCCTCGCAAAATTCCAAGTCAATAGACTTCAACCCTAGTAGCTTCCCTTTTGACAATAGCACATTCATTCCCTTTTCACTCATATGTCCCAACCTCTGATGCCATAACTGCCCATTCACTCCAGTTGATGCAACTGCGAGTGAACTATATAATCCTAAAGTCACGTATAAAGTACCTTCCTTTTTGCCTCGAGATATCACCAAGGCACCTTTTGTGATCTTCCAGGAATCACTAGTGAATGTTGTCACATAACCGGTATTGGCCAACTACCCCACTGAGATCAAGTTACGTTTCAAACTTGGTACATGTCTGACATCCTTCAATTTCAAAACTGTTTCATCTTTCTTATTGACATGAACGTCTCCCTTTTCAACAATATCGCACGGCTCATCATCACCCAGGTAGACTCTCTCAAAGTCACCTAACACATAATCACGCAAAACTTCCTTACATGAGGTGGCATGAAACGAAGCATCTAAGTCTATAACCCAAGACTCATTCCTCGCATTAAGAGACAAAATCAATGCCTCTGTGTTACTCTCCTCAGATAGATTCACTGAATCTTTCCCACCTTGAGAGCTTCGTTCTTGTTTCTTAAGCGCCCTGCAATCACGTTTCATATACCCCTTCTTGCCACAATGCCAACACCCGTCTTTGTCTTTCGGTCCCTTGGACTTCTTCCTCGACTTAGAACGCCCGTGTTTATTGTCTCATTTGTTCAGCGATCTTCCTCTTCTTTCAACGTTTAAAGCATTCTCTGAGTCCCCTGAAACTCCTAATGCCTTTCTTCTAGATTTTTCGCTAAGAATTAGACCGGCCACATCATCAAATTTCAGTTTTGTCAACCCTGAAGAATTGCTCACAGCAATCACCAAACCATCCCAACTATCTGACAAACTGGATAAGATCAATAACACCCTGACCTCATCCTCAAAAATAATGCCAACGGATTCCAACTGGCTCATAACTGTATTGAACTCGTTTAGATGTTTAGCCACGCTCCCACCATCTGACATCTTAATGTTGAATAGTTTTTTCATAAGATGAACCTTATTGGATGCTGAGGGCTTTTCATACATGGTGGATAGGGCTTCCATTAATTCTTTTGTAGTTTTCACCTTGGATATATTGAAGGCGACGCTCTTAGACAAAGAGAGTCGGATCGTTCCTAAAGCCTTCCTATCTAGTAAAACCATTCATCATTTATCATCTTTTCTGGTTTCTTCTCTTTTCCTCCTAGAGGAATATAAAGGTCCTTCTGATACAGATAATCTTCCATCTGCATCTTCTAGAAGGTAAAGTTTGAACCATCAAACTTCTCAATTCTAGTTTTCCATTTTTCCGTCATCGATCCCAATAGAACTAAACCAATAGATCCGATACCAGTTGTTGCGTAGCACGCCAACAACGCAGTGAGCTGAGATCCAATCTCAGGCCTCACCCACAAATGATAAACAGATAAACAGAAATATAACAGAAAAGTAAAAGTAGTCAAAGACAAAGAACAAACCACTACAAGATATACTGAAAAAACCTCAAACTAGGGTAAAAAACCACGGGTGCAAACTTCCACTATGAAGAGAACGAAGATTACAAGACAATATACTAACCTCTCCCTTGGAAATATAGAGAAAACCCTTTGCCCACACCTTAGAATAACTCCCCAACATTCACCTTAACCCTAGAAAAGCCCTATGGACTCCTATTTATAGTTTAGGCAACTTTCCTTTCGCACCATTGCGAAAGGCGACACCAATCCGCAGTTCGTATCAAATTCGGAAACCAATCTGCAGAACCTCGACTGGTCAAGCAGACTGCACGACCAGTCGAGAGGACCCCTCGACCGGTCAAACATGAGCCTCGACCGGTCGAGAACCTCGAAACCCAAAATCGGAAGCTCGTTGGACTTTGAGTCGAACTAGTCCACGACTGGTCGAGCAAGGGGCCACGACCGGTCAAACAGAGACCACGACCGGTCGTGTGCGGCCCTAGATGTGGTTCCACTTCTCAACATGGTGTAGATATAATAAATACATCACTGTGGGACTCATAAAACTTTGATCTCCTTTGAACCGTTCGTACAACTCGGAGCTCGAGGAGTGTCAGTGCTCATCTTCGAAGGACACGTACCTACAGCAGCTATATAGCTGGTGTGTGGTACACAAGCCAATCTGCTTCTGGAAAATAAACGTTATAATAGGCCCTACGAATTTTTTTACGGTGAAAATCATTATCTCTGCTGCTATTTGTGGTGTGGTCCAATGATCTTTAGATATGATTTATTTTTTGGATAATGCTCTAAAATGATCTCTAAAAATAGATGAACAATGTAGATATAATAAATACATCACAGTAGGGCCATGTAAATTTGATCTCCTTTGAACTGTTTGTACAACTCGAAGCTTGCGGAGTGTCAGTCTCATCTTGGCACGACACGTACCTACGACAACTTTATAGCTGGTGTGTCGTACACCAGCCAATTTGCTTCTGAGCCCACCAGTCCTCGGGCTCAGAATGTACAAACCGTTGAAATTAGATCAAAGTTTTATAGGACTCGCAATGATGTACTTATTATATCCAAACCGCCCATCCACATGGCAAGATCATCTTCTAGCATAGACCCAAAAATGAATCATATCCAAATCTTAAGTGGACCATACCACAAATAACAGTGAAGACAATGATTTCCATCATTATAATATTCATATGCCCATCATAATGTTTATTTTCTATCCAATATGTTCCTAAAATCACACCAACCACATGAAAGGGAAAAACCAAATATCCAATTAATCCAAAACTTCTATGAACCCAAGAAAGTTTCAATGGTACACGTTCAATCCCTCACAGCTTTCTGTAGTTTGCCCCTTTGAAGTATAGATTTGTCTTATTTTTGAGCTCAAGTTATCTCGCCAAATGAATGAATTGTTTGGATATAACATGTACCTCTTGGTGGGGCTACACAACTTGGTGACATCAATACACCACAGAAGTCAGGTGGTGTGTGGTACACCAGCTAATCCGCTTCCGATTTCGTGTGGTTAACCTCCAGTGGTGGGCTGAGTGAAGGATTTCGTATGGTTAACCTCTAGTGGTAGACTGAGTGAAGGATACCTCGTTCCAATACTGAGGTCATGGTATCGATTCCCCACTGGGTGCAGCTAACAGTGAAGTGTGAACTGACAGTGGGGTGTACTAACAAGCTAAATAAATAAATAAATAAAACAACCTCTACTTCAAGTTGTCAGGGGATGGGCTCGGCAAAGTGCATTCTGCTATAATATCTACAGATAATTTATGGGTCACTTATCTAAAACTGGCATCATTATTCTTTGAAGGAGATTGAATCAACCAACTTAGTAATCGGTAGAATTTGCCAAGGACTTGGATGGGAGGAGGCGTGTTTACATGGCATAGTTTCGTGGGCCCTAGCATGATCTATGTGTTACATCCACACCATCCACCCACCTTGTGAGATCATTTTATGGAAATAGGCAAAAAAAATATGAGCCACATACAAAATAGAAATTGACCACACCACATAAAGCAGTTAAGATTGAATGCTTACCATTGAAAACTTACTACAGCCCACAGAAATGTTGGATGAAGCTGACATTTTAGGTGGATCCTTACTCTTGCTCTGATGGGAGACTCTCAGGAGATTCAACACCCAGTCAAGGGTTCAAGTATCCATTGGTGGTGAAATCTCACCACGGCATGAGTGTGTGTATATGACATTTGAGGTCCATGCTCTAAAATGATATTACAAAATGGATGGACAGTGTGGATATAACACATTTTAGGAAAGTTATTTATACATGTATCTATTCATGGTGAATACTTTACATGGATATGAAAAATAAAGTAGGGAGAATTGTATTAGTGTTACATACGGCTTTACTTCGTGTACTATCGTGGTAGTGATAATCATTATTGTAAGTGTTATGGTCTCATGCTCCTTTGGTTGTCAAATTTTGATGTGTCAAAACATCTATCTGTGTCCTGTACTTGTATGATCATTTATTGGAACTCAAGACACCTCAAGAAGCTACATGTTGAAGCCTCAAGAAGCTACATGTTGAAGCCTCAAGAAGCTACAATGTTGAAGCTTCAAGAAGCTACATGTTGAAGCCTCAAGAAGCTACAATGTTGAAGTTCAAATCTAAAGAAACAACGCATGAAGTAGTTCTATGTTGTTCAAGATCTCAAGCATGATATGGTTCAAGATTTCAAGCCTGATATGATTCAAATTATCTACATTCGTTGAATGGTTGAAGTTCAATGTCCATACGACATGGTTCAGGTTTGAAAGACCTTAGGTTGACCCTTTAAGTAGGTCACTTTGGATACATTAATCAAATATTTATTTTACACAAGGTTGGTCTATTCTACGACCAGTCCTAGCTCTTGTTCGACCAGTCCTAGCATTGGTTCGACTAGTCCAAGAAATTCCACGACCAGTCCTAAGTAGTTGAAGATTTTTTGGAATTTTTGGTACGCCCACGACCAGTCCTGGAGATCCTTCGACCGGTCGTAGGTATGGCTTCGACTCGTCCACGACCAGTCGTGGAGCTACGACTTAAAGTCCAGCAATGAAATCACTGGTCCTACGACCAGTCGTAGGGATCTACGACCAGTCGTAGGTGACCCACGACCAGTCGTAGGGTACTCACGACCAGTCGTAGGAGCGATTTCTGCTTCTATAAATTGAACACGGAATTCAGAGTTTTCATAACTTCAACGCTATTCAATTCAAGAAATTTTCAAGTGATCACTCTGAGATAAGTCTGTGTTTATTTTAAGCTAGATTGTGCTTATTTAATATTCCTTTTTGCTAGCTTATTTAATTTGATTTTGTTTCTATATTCCAATCTTATTTGAAAAGAGGAATTATCTTATTCCTTCTTCTTGGAATCAAAATCAAATATAGCTATGCCCAACGAGTTAAATCTAAAATCAATTAGAATTTAGAACCTTATGAATGTGAGTATTGGAAATTGAACTTTGACATTCAAATCATCTACTCCGATTGGTTCTACCGGGCTGCTACGAAAAAGGAAAAATCCAGGTATTTTACAATTCTGTAAAATTTATTTACTTTTGGTTTTTGTTTGAGGTTAAGCCAGAAAAATCTCATTGTACTGGTTTTGTTTGAGGTTGAGCCAGAAAAATCTCATTGTATTGGTCGTCTGAGGAAAACCAGAAAACTCAGAAAAGAGGGGTTTTTGAATTGTGTAAGCCCACGTGAAAAAGACACAATTTTAAAGATTTTTGGTGAACCTGTGAAAACCTATTTGTTAGTGAACGCTAATATCCCCTGTGTGAGGATATTAGGAGTGGAGTAGCTTTTTGTGTGGCTGTTGGAAAACAGGTGGTGTACACACAAGCGAACCACTATAACTCTTTGACTTGTGGTTTGAATGCTTGCTTAATTTTCATATCTTTTATCATTCGATCTTGTGGAATGTACAAGTGGATGTGAATGTTGTAATTATTTACATTTCAAGCAAGTGTGGGGATTGTTGTAATAATTTAGATCTTACTTCTGCATTTAATTACAATTCCTTGCTATTTCATTTACTTATATTAATATTGAGTCCTTGATCCAAAAGAGGTTCTAGAAATAAGGTTGTCCTACCATAAGCCCTTGTTGATTATGGTGTAAGGTTGTCCTTAGAACTGAATTTGCATCAATCTCTCGATACCTATTTATCAAGGTGATTTAAATTTAGCTTTGTGAATTGATTCATATAGTAAGGCTATTGGCATAGTCCTATCCACCCCCCCTCTAGGACATATAGCTTGGCCTTTTCAATTATCCATTTACATAATATTACATTATATTATTACAATAATTGTTAAAACGAACACGGCATAATAAGAATTAATCATATGGTTAGAGTGAGATATCAATTCCTTTTGAGTCCATTTGTTTGTTATTTTCTTTTATAATTAATGTAAATATAGTGTAAATGAGTAATTATTATTCACACGCGTACTTTGATGCTAAAACAGAGGAAAGAAAACACCATATTGCACAAATTTGTGCAGCCTACTTTTATATGTCTTACCTATACTATCTATCCTTTTACCTACTCATTTTAGGACATGAGCCAGAAATGAGGTAAATCAAAAGCTCAAGTGGACCTTACCATAGGAAACAGGGAGAATTAAAATGACTACTTTTGATAGCTTCTTAGAGACTATAAAAATTTTGGATCAAGCTGATATTTGTGTTTAACTTTCATCTATGTCTATGTGACCTTATAAACGGGTTGGGGGCCCATTTCAACTTTCAATGGTGGGGTCATTATCTCCACTATTTCCCATGTTGTGTTCCACTTGAGCTTTGTATCCGCCTCAATTTTTTGGTTAATGCTTTAAAAAGAGTAGATAAATCGGATAGACTGTGTGGATCGGACACATACATGGAATGGTGGGCCCATAGATTTTACAGGTGCAATCCCTGTCTAATTTTGATGTATTTATGCCACGGTTTTTGAGGCCTAATTAATCTGCCATTTTCCTCTGTTTCAAACATTATTAAGAATTAATCATTACTAATTTACAATGTATATACAATGTAAAAGGAAAAACAAACATCTTAAGGAGTGTTTGGATGGGTGGAGATAGTAGGCTATAATGTAGTAGAATGCTACCATTGTTTCACCAAATTGATTTGATCCACACCTCCCCAATCTTCTCTATTGCTCGAATCAATCGCTAGTGTGATCTGATTGCAATGTTGTGATCAGCAGCACCACCGCTTGCCACCACTGCCACATGTAGTCCGGTATCGTCTATAACGCTAGCTGGTCTGACCAACCCTCACCGTTGATTCTGCTAGATCCTCTAGCCAAATGAATCAGCCAGCATGATGACAGTCCTCCTACTCGAATTGGCTACAGTGATGATAGTCCTCCTCCCAAACGAATTAGCTAGTGGAGAAGAGTCCCCCAGCCAAGCAACTCGGCCAACATGAGGACAGTCCTCTTTGTTGTTTCTCACTCCTTGTCACCACCAATTGTGATTTCTCCCTTAGATCAGATGGTTTCCTTCTTTAGCATCCCTATTAGCCACGCTTTAGTGCCTAATAACATGTTCTATTCATTCTCAGTGAACTCATTTCCCCTTACAATTTTTTCTTCTTTATTATTTATGGCGTAATCCATGTCTTCAAGAAAAATGGTTTCTTCTCATTCTTCATCAATTCTTCTGCCTAACATCACTAACTCAGTGTCGGTGATGTTGGGCGACCACAATTAGCAATTGTAGCAAAGCCAATTCATTCCCCTTTTGTGGATGAATAAGTAGTGTATATGATATCAATGGGAATCTTAGATGTCCTGAATAGTTTGTTCGTGACGATAATGATATCTCCATCATTGATAATATGGCTTATGCAGACTGGATAATTAAGCGACATTATTTCCTTTTTTGAGTTGGACAAGTGCAATGGTGACTATATAGGTTCTAGCTGGCGTCGGACTTTCCACTTCTCAGAAAATTTGGTTGCGTCTTGAATGTCTTTTTTTTTTTTTTTTTGGTCTTGAACGGCTTCATACTATCCGATCATGGTCATGCATCGTGCAACTTAAACACCGATTCCAAACTCTCAGAAAAGGCATCCTTTCAATTATAGAGTATTTGAATGAAATGAAAATGATGGAAGATGTCCTGGAACGGAATACCCTACTACTGCTTTCTCACTCATCATGGTTCACCATGCTCTTCCACCAGATCTAAAGGATGTGGTGGGTCTCAAAATAGTTCTCATTGCAGTGAGAGTGGAGGTCTTGGTGGATATGATGATGATAGTATAACTTCCTCTAAAGATCTTTCAAATTATCAATTAGGTCAATTATGTTGCATTGGATTGTTTGCATCTTCTTGATTGTCTGCATCATACTTCTTTTCAGCACAACCACTCCACCCTGTATACGAATAATATTTTACATGTTCTTAATTACCATGTCTAAAAACTTGTTATCTTTGCATTGGTTTGCTAAAAATAACTACTGTCACTTCATTTTTATTGATTTAGATTTTTTTTGTGAAGGACACCAAGGTGGGAAAGATCCTCTTCTAAGGAGTAGTGATGGCCTTTAACCCTTTTCAGTTACATCTTCACTGCAAGAATAAATTGGTCTCTTTGTCATCTGTATTTTTCAGTGCTCATGTCTTCAGTCACATTTGGCATCAAGCTCTTCATCACTCTTCATCTATAATTCCTACTCTTGGTTTTGTGAACTCTTTGTCCATTTTGTTTCTCTTGCCAAGTGTGTAAAAGTTCATGCTTACTATTTAAACCTTCCAATTCTATTTTTCACTATTCTGGAGAACTTGAGCACAAGGTTGTTTGGGGTCCATCATCTATTCTTTCAATTAGTGGTGAATGGTATTATTTTTATTGATGATTTCAGTAGATATTGTTGGTTTTTTTTTTTTCCAGTACACTTCAATTTCATGTTTTGTATTTTTTTTTTTTTTTTCAATTTAAATCACTTGTTGAAGATATGATTGGTCGCAAGATTAAAACCCTTCAATCATATTGTCGTGAAGAATATAACAAGCTCTCACTTTACGAATTATCTCTTACTTCATAATATATCCCACCATCCCTCTTGCTTATTTACACTTGAACAAAATGGTCATGCTGAACGAAGGCATTAACATACTGTTGAGGAATCCGGATCCTTTGCTTGTGGAAAACAGGAAAATCCTGTTTGTTGCAATTTGATTGGGCCACATCATCACACACTGCATTTAATGCAGCAGTGCTGACAGCATCATTACTGAAATGGACCAATCACGATGCAGGAAAACACGATTTTCCTGTTTTCGCAAGCAGATGATCCGGATTCACTGTCAAGACAGCATTAGCTCTCCTGACTTATTCTCAGGTTCCTGACAAACATTGGGTATCATGGTGGTCTTTCTCATTAATCAACAACCTACTACAACTTTTGGTTGGAAATCACCATATGAGAAACTCTTTAATTAACAACCTGATTATACTATTTTGCACTATTTTAGAGGTACTAGTTATCCGTTTCTTCAACAAAATTCAGCAGGAAGCTATCTTTTCAGTTGACTAATGTCTGTTCATAGGATATAACTTAAATCATTAGGCTATAAATGCTTAGATTCCATCATAGATCGTGTATAACTGTCCTGACATATTGTGCTTGATGAGAATAGGTTCCTGTTTTCTCAAAAGGATAAATATCCCACCATTCCTGCCTCACAATATAGATCTTCCCTAGTTATCCTTGGTTAAGTACTCCAACCTATAAGATCCAAACTGCCACTACTCTACCCATACTAAACATATTGTAGACAGTTGAGTCATCCCAGTTCAATATATCCACTTTACAGATAGACCTATCTACAACAAATACCTCAATTAAGCCTCCACTCACACGTCCTCCTATTGGCCCGTCCAACCCCTCTAAAATGTCTGAAAACATTACTACTTCCATTCCATCAAAACAAGATCCAAGCCTGGCATTTTCAAACCTAAAGTGTTGGTAACCACAAAACACCCTCTACGACTAGCATTGATTTTCCTATTGATTCGGAAAGAGCCCACCTGTTATACTCAGGCTGCCAAATTTCTTGAATGGAAAGAAGCCATGGCTTCGGAATTCAATGCATTATAAAAGAATGGAACGTGGTCTCTTGTTTCATCTAGCCAAATCAAAATGTTGTCGAGTGTCGTAGATTTATAAAGTAGGACAAAATGCAGACGGCTCTATTGAATTGTATAAAGTTAGTCTAGTTGCCAAAGGCTATCATCAACAACCAAGCATCAACTATTCTGAAATGCTTGGTTATGTACTGCTATCACACAGCTTGCTCTCACTCTTATCGGCAATCATGGTTAGTCTATTCGTTAGATGGATGTTCGAAATGCCTTTCTTCATAGTGTTCTCTCTGAAGAAGTTTATATGCATAAACCTCTCAACGTTTTGTTGACCCCTTGCATCCTTCTCATGTCTACAAATTACACAAGGCTATTTATGGTCCTAAACAAGCTCTGTGTGCTTGGTTTTTATGTTTTACAAATTATCTCCAAGCCTTGGCTTTGTGGGGTCCAAAGCTGATAACTCCATCCTTGTATGATGAGTAGATGACTATACTATTCTTTTTCTGTTCTGTGGTGATGATATTATAATCACTAATAACAGTAAATCAACCTTTAATTGTCTAATTCGATATACGAATATGAAGGACTTGACCAATTCATTAGTTTGGATTGAAGCTTAAAAACTTTTATCTGACTTTTATCTCAGTCAAATAAAATATGTTATCGATCTTTTGCACAAGTCCAAGATGGAAGATATACCAACTGTTGAGCTTAATTGACAGTGGTTTCTGAAGCCAAATTATCTAGTACAGATGGAGATCCAATTGAAGATCCCAACACTATAGCAACATAGTGGATGCTGTTAATCAGTATTTGATGCTTATGTGACCAGATATCGCCTTCGCGATAAATCAAGTTTGTCAACACATGCATGCCCACGAAGCACATATTGGAATGCTTTAATGAATCTTGTGCTACCTTAAGGGAACACTCACTCATTGCCTACTTTTATGGAAAGAATTTCCAACCCTCTTTGCCATTTCAGATGTAGATTAGGCAAGCCATCCAACTGACTGACAGCCACATGTGGATATGGAATATTTTTTGTTCAAACTTAATAACATGGAGTACCAAAAAGTATACTGTTACTCACTCTAGCACTGATTCTGAATATCAATCTCTAGCTCACACAAAAGCAAAGTATCATGGCTGTGATCACTTCTCAAGGACATTAGTGTTTTTCTTCGGTCATCTTATCTTTATGCTATGACAATGTAAGTGTTATTTCCTTAGGATCCAATGCTGCATTTCATACCCGAACAAAACATGTTGAAATTGACTATCATTTTGTACATGAGAAGGACGTCGATGAAAATCTTAACATCTAGTACATATCCTCACAAGAGCAGATATCTTTACAAAAGGTTGCATCTCTACTCAGTCGGATACTCTTAGGGCCTGTTTGGCCAGACCGATCCCATGGTATTAGGAGGGATGGGATATATCCCGGTATATGCATGACGAGCCAAACAGACCCGGTGAACTTGTCCCGGGATATAAGTGACGCAGGGGAGGACGTGAGGTCGAGCACCGTCTTCCTCAAGAGGATAAATATTCCGAATCCACGGAACTTCTCTGGACTCCTCACAGAGACTTCTCGAATCCACGAGAAAAGAGAGCAGAAATAGAAATAAATTCTAAATAAATTCGAAATAGATTAATGAATGATTGATAATTTTCTAATGTGTCTCCTTACACTATTAATAAAGAAAAAAAATAAACTAAAATTCGTAATTACCAAAAATAGCAAAATTCTAACTCTAATAAAAATCCTAATTCTAATACAACTCTTCTAAAGCCTAATTTCTAAAAATAAAAATTACAAATAAACTTTCTCTAGAAGAGTCCTAGTATAACTAAAACTTATTTCTATAAGGAAAGAAAATCTAAAACTCTAAAAAATATCAAAAATTCGGAATTACTAAAAATAGTAAAATTTTCCTAAAAATTCGTTTTTGAGTTGAAAGCGCGTGTTTTCTGACGAAACGGACAGATGCGACCCACTTTGTGGGTCGGTTCACCTCAGATGGCCCGTTTCAGTAAAGATTGATAGCTTGTGCGCCCCGTAACGATACCCGGATCAAAAGTTATGGTCAATTTACGGTCCATCTTCTTTTGGCCCAACCATGCTAGGAACGTATCTGTGACACGTTCTACATCAATAAGCAATCCCATGGATCTTAAAACAATCCACTGACATCACCATCATTACCTTAAAATTGATCCCATCCCTTGGTTGGACGGAATGGAAGGTAAAATCCCAGGATATGCCAGGCGTGCCAAACAGACCCAGTGAACTTGTCCCAGGATATAGCAATCCCATGGATCTTAAACCAATCCACTGACACCACCATCATTACCTTAAAATCCATCTCATCCCTCCTAACCCCATGGGATTGGCCCGGCCAAGCAGGCCCTTAAGAACAAGCTTCACATCCAAGAAGTGCCGCTTCGCTTAAGGAGGCATATGTGAGGATGTTTATGCATAATTCCAAAGGCGACTTAT
Source organism: Magnolia officinalis (assembly GCA_021015155.1). Taxonomy (NCBI): domain Eukaryota; kingdom Viridiplantae; phylum Streptophyta; class Magnoliopsida; order Magnoliales; family Magnoliaceae; genus Magnolia; species Magnolia officinalis. Next base: position 58,114,494 of record JAJHSJ010000016.1, on the reverse strand, counting down.
CCTACTTAGTAAAATAAGTTGACAAATATGTTGACATCCACACCATTCATGACACTTGACTTTAAAATGCCACAACCCTAGTTAGTAAAACTATATTTTAGACTCCATATTTTTAAAAACATATATAATTGATCAAATGTTAAAACTCTCGATATTTCAAAAGGTAAGTGAAAACACTCATTTTTTTCAATAAACTAGGATTAACACATTTTTAATAAAAATATTTTATTCAAAGAAAAAAACTGGGGACAATCTAAAAAATGGAGATTGGCGATTACCACTCATTGATAAAATTGAGTGGAAGGTGAAATTTTTTTATAGAGACAGATATGAGGAATACTCGAAAGGGAAGGATTTTAGAGCGGCAAAGACCACTATTCCATTATCTATAAGCATTATTGCTCATATATAAAGATTTTCCAATTATTTTAATTGAAGTATATAATATAACACACATATACACACATATTTAGTGGTTTTTCACTCCATTTTTAGTCCACATCGTGTTAAACCCGAACTTTTCTTCACCAATTTTTTTTCATTTCCCTTTTTTAACCTTTTTTTTTATGATTGATACCAAATTTAACACGAGCATTTCCAGTACTCTTTTTTTCCATTTTTTGTTTTGCTAAATATGCCCACAACAGCATTAGAATACTTTTATTTGTGTTTTGTTACATTGTAATTGCTTGTTTATGTCAAGCAACTCCAAGATATGGATTTGGTATTGACCCGACGACTGGTTTAAGCAAGTTCTGTTCATACTCTTGCATTAAAGAACCCACAATATAAAACAAGTTATTTCCATATAAAATCTGTATTTTATTTGCAATAAAAATTTCAAAGCATTGAGGAGTTCAACTTTAATTTGTGTATAAGTAAACATGACTCTCTAAGTTTACTGGTGATGAGGACATCGTGCACACGCACGGCCGCACACCACCACCCCTATGCACGTACGTACGCAAAAGGAGGATCCCATCATCGATCTGGCTCGATGACGACGTCCAGGGAGGGCCCCCTAGCTAGAAGACAAGTTTTGGTTCAGAAAAGTGGGCCCGATAGTCAAGAAAAACCCATCATGGGATCTCATGATCGTGGCCCACTCGTCGGATTGATTTCATTTTTTTGGTTTTGCTTATTGTTATTATTTAGAACATTGTGAACACTTTAGATTTATGTGTTTGGTTTTTATTTTAGTTTACTTCATCACTAAGTAATAGGTGTCACACATGATGCGAGTTTTTGGGTATAGGGTTCTCCCTATAAATAGGCACCTCTTGTAGTTCTTTTGATTCATTGAAGTTTAATAAAAATTCCTGCTTTATTTTTCTGCTCTCTTCGTGAGTTGTGTAAGAATTCAAAAGTGGGTGCGAAGCCCTCCCTTTTCGAAGGGCTAACTACCGTGGTGCGAAGCCACATTGACCCCGATTCATCCCCATCCCCCATCATTTTTTTCCATCTTCTCCCACCATCCATACTTCGAATTCGTCCTTCTGTTGCATCAGAGTTCTTCATTACAGCAGGTTTTCAGATTTCGGCCCGTAGGCGAGCTGACACTTCGGCGGAGCACCACGCACAAGCCGTAGCTCGGATCGACCCGAAACTTCGGAGTTTTGGAGCCTCCCTCTGGCCGACCAGGGCCAAGGAGAGTTTTTCTGCAAACAACGCCCGCGCCCTAGGCCCGCTGTCCATACGCGGGATCGTCTTTTGGCTCAGGTTTTTATCCTCTTTTATCCTCTCATAGCCTTTCTTTTCATAAAACCTAGCCCTAGATTACGTTTTCCCTAACTTCTATGCCCATTTTCTTTCCCTAGGGTTCTTTGATTTGAAACTGGTGAATCCCTTGGATTAGGGACTGATTACTATGTATGTGTGAAGGATTATTTCTTATCTTTGAGTATCGTTTGCTTCATAATTTTTATTGATCCAGCCCTATCATGTGTAGGCCTGGACCCGCATAAATTTCCCTTTAATTGAACGTTTGAATTTTCATGTGGGATGTGGAATTTGTGTAATTGTGAATTGGTATGATCTAAGCCTGAAATCTTACATATCATATTTACATTTCATGTCCTGCATCAACTGGAATTTTCAATTCTTAATACTCATGCTACATGATCTAAAATGGTCTAATGTGTCTCCAAATCCTCCCTAATTAGGAGAACTTAAGAAACTTATATGGTAAATTTATAATAAAAGATCTCAATATAAAGCCTTTTGAAGCTCTCTTCTTGCCTGATATATATAGGACAAGCGCGTGCGCGGGCACACACACACACACAAAAAAAAAAAAAAAAAACTTAAATCTCACAAGTCATATAAATCTCGCTCCAATTACACCACAAATCTACAGTGAAAGATCTCAATATAAAAACTTTTTTCATGCTCTCTTCTTATCTGATTTGTTAGGGGATAACTGTTGTATTTGATGTCTTAAATCTAATCAGATTCCGCGCAGATTTTTCGCGTAACTGAAAAAGGGCAGGATTTGTTTCCGATTTCGTTTATGATTCTTTCCGATTTTGTTTGGGATTCTTCCTAAAACTATATATATGGGTGTAAATGGGATTAGAAGGTATTATTCTAAGGGATTCCAAGGGTTTCTAAAAGGGTTCTAGGGTTATCAAATAGTGTAAATTCGAGGTTGTTCGAATTGGGTAAGTCCTCTCTCTTTGTAATTTCTATTTTCATAGTGAAGATCTGTCACTTTGTGCCGTGGTTTTTTTCCGCAAGGATTTTCCATGTTAAATCTGTGTGTTCTCTTGTGTGTGCTTAGTGCCATTGAATTACTATCCTAGATCTAGATCTGTGTGATTCCGTAGGCCAAAATCCCGACAATTACTACAAAAGAGAGAGAGAGAGAGAGAGAGAGAGAGAGAGAGAGAGAGAGAGAGAGAGAGCAAAATACATTAGTCTTTCTTACATTTTAAATCAGCCTAACGGAGCCGCATTGATTCATCATGTCATCCATTTTGATCTCAGGATTTAAAATGATGAGCCCAAGTAAAAAAAAAAAAAAACTCTTGAGGGTCCATGAAATCTATCAAGGAAGGCGCACATGGGATTTCTCTCCCACATTACTTTAGGCTGTCACACCACAGCACAATCATAAATCAGAGTAGAAAGATAAGATATTTACTCTTTGACTCTTTCAGCACCACAGTGCAGTGTTACTGTTGTGGTTGCACCTACATTGGTGGCAATCAAAGAATGCATTGATGATGATTGACTCTTCTCTTGCCTTCCACTTCGGACCAAAGGACAAGGTCCACTGCTTAAACCAAGTACTCCTGTCTAGAGGTGGGCATCGAGCCGAGTCGAGTCGAGGTGGGCCAAGCTTGGCTTGGCTTGTCCATGATGTACTCGAGTTCGAGCTCGAGCTCGAGCTTGGCCTCGAGCTCAACATTGAAGCTTGGCTTGTTTGCCAAAGTTGTCGAGTCGAGTTCGAGTCAAGCTAGTGGCTCGAGTCGAGTCGAGTTTACCTCGAGTCGAGCTCGAGCTTGTTGGGTGAGAGAGTAATGGATTCTGTTCTTGATCCTCCTCCATTGATGAAAAATTCAAAAATCTTAAGGGAATCAAAGCAAAACCCGATGAAAAAACTAAACAAAGTTTCGAATCGAATGAGGAAACCTGTAAGAACCGATCTATTCTTGATCTTCTTCCACCAGTAGAAATCCAAGTATTAGAAAAGAAACAGAGCAGAACACAGATCAGAAATCCAAGTAAAGAGCTCTAGCCAATTAGATCATTGGATTTCCTTGAAGCTCTAACAAATCTGAGAAGAACCCACCTCGAATTTCTTGGGTTTCTCGCCTAAGAAGTAGATCTCAAAAGATTGAAATCATACTATTGTGGAGCTAAAATGAAAACTGGTGGTGGTGGTTGGGGCGGGCGTGCGGTTGGCAGTGGGCAGAGAAAGAGAAGAAAGGAAAAGGGAAGGGGGTGTATGCGGTCAGGTAGAGACTCTAGGATTTGTTTTTTATTTTTTTTATTTTTAAGTTTAAACTTAAAACTTATATTAATAATATATATATAATATTTAATATATTTATTAATCGAGCCGATTCGAGCTCGAGTTCGAGCTTCGAGTCGAGTCGAGTCGAGTTGAAATGCCCCCTAGTCGAACTTGGCTTGAACTCAACTCGAGCTTTAAATAATTAGCTCGGCTCGGCTCGAATCGGCCATTCAAGCCGAGTCAATCCAAGCTGACTCGAGCCGAGTCGAGCGAGCTTTTCGAGCTAGCTTGACTCGTGAACAGCCCTACTCCTGTCTCTTCATTAGACTATAGCCCCATGGGGATGGGAGGGTCTAACTTGTGCTAACTGATCCTTACATGGGACAAGCATGCATTAGATCTATCTCGTCCATCAGGTGCACCATCACATTTTTACCATGGATCTTAAACTTCAGTCAAATCCAAGACATGGGTAGGTAATACCGTAGATAATGGTGTAAATTCATGCCTAAAACTTTAAATTCAAGTGCTGTGGCCCAAATGAATATTGGAATGTGTTGATTTTCTTGGAATTTATTCATCCTAGCGTGGCACATGAGGTGAGTGGATTCGATGGCATAGACACCTCATTATCGACGGCCACACAATTTGGACGATTTTAATGGTGGGATTTCACATCTCAACTATTTTTATAGTATACCCCACCTGAGAGTTCAGTCTAACTGATTTTTGGATCCTGGTACAAACACAATGTGGCACATCTGATGAACGGGATGGATCTCATCGATGGATTCTCAAGCTCGTAATATTGTTGTGAACATGGCATGCTACTTCATGAAGTATTTGAATAATTTTGTTACAACTATAAAAGAGATGGAGTCACTTTCAGTCTTGTACGATGTAACATTCCAAATGTGTGATTCGCGCAAATTTCGGGCCCACCTATTAATGATGAAAGGGTTGAGATGTTGAGTATAACATGAGGTTGTTTGAGATGTTAGGTGAACGAGGGTCTTAGGTTGAAAGGGGGAGCCATAGGAACTTCCTGTGGTCGGAAGCTTGTGGAGCCCGTCGAGATGCCAGTGAGAATCTATTCCGTTCATGGGAACTCAATGCATCTTATCATTCCCTTCATCACTCAGTGTATCTCACGTTGCTCAATGGATTGTAACTCGCTCTCATTTAAAGAGTTCCTAAGCTTGGAAGCTATTTGGTGCCCACCGAAATTAATGTCACTGAGAGATCTATCTCGTCCATCAGTTTTTCCAGCTCATGTTAGCACATGATTTAAAAAATGAGGCAGATTCAAAACCCAAGTGGACAACACTTCACTAAAGAGTAGGGATGAAATGTCCATCATTGAAACCGTCCTCGGCCCACCATGATGTTTATCTGCTGTCCAAACCTTTCATAAGGCCATTCTAACTGGGATGAACCAAAAAGACAAATATTAGCCTGATCCAAAACTTCAGTGCTCCGTAAAGGTTTAAATGAATGATCATCCCATCTCCACTGTTTCCCGTAGTGTGGTCCATTTGAGTTTTGGATCTGCAATTTTTGGTTCTTGTCCTAACATGAGATGGAGAAACTGATGTACAGGGTGAATTTCTCAGTGGGCCCTATATAGAACACCGTAGGAACTTCTTGTAGGTGAGGCCCACAGACATGCGATCGATCAGTTTCTCAAGCTCACAATAGGACAAGAGTCCAAAATCAGGAAGATCCAAAACTCAGGTGTACCTTCCACACGAAACAATGTGTATTGAACCCCACCATTGAAAACTTTGTGGGGGGACAACAGAAGTTTTGGATCAGGATGATATTTGTTCTACAGTTTATCCCAATGGAAGTAACCTTATGAACGGTTTGGATGGCATATAAACAACAGGCTCAGCTCTAGGAAGGTTTCAATAGTGCATGTTTCTGTTCTCACTGTTGTGTGGACCACCTGAGTTTTCGGTCTTCCTGATTTTTTGGATCCCTCTCCTATCATGACCTCAAGGAACTTATGGACGGAGTGGATTTCTCATGGGCATCTCTGTGGGCCCACATGGCACAGGCAATTCGGGTTCCTCTTATAAGCTTTCTCACAGTTAACTAGCTAACCAAACTCTCCATATTCATCTCCGAAATCGGATTGCGTACTGAGTTACTCGGTACGCTCTTATCGTACTGAGTAAACTCAGTTAGGCCCACCTTGAATGTATGTTGTCTATCTACACCGTCCATCCATTTTTTTTTTCATCTAATTTAAGGGGTTGAGCCCAAAATTGAAGCACATCCAAAGATCAAGTGGATCATACCACAGGAAACAGTAAGGATAATGATTTCCATTGTTGAAATCTTTCTAGGCCCCAAAGTGATGTTTATTTGTCATCCAACCTTTAATAAGATCATACGGACATAGATGAAGGGAAAACACAAATATAAGCTTGATCCAAAGCTTCCGTGGCCCTCAAGAATTTTTCAATGGTAGACATTCAATTCAACTTTATCATGTGGTGTGGTCCATTTGAAGATTTTATATGCTTCATTTTTTAGATCGTGCTCTAAAATTATCTGATAAAATTGATGAATGGAGCGGATCAGATACATAAATCATGGTGGACCTCACAGAGTTTACTCAGTACACTAAGCCTAGTGAGTTACTCACTACGTAATCCGCTTCCTCCTCTCCATCGTTTAATAAATCTCTTTCTTCCCATCTCTGCCTCTCAAAACTCTTCTCTCTCTTCCATTTATGAAATTAATGGTTTGAAAGAGATTGATAGAGTCGTGGCTATGAAATTAATGGTTTAAAAGAGATTCACCACGATTTTAAGGTTACGGTCTGTTGTAAAAATATTGATTGAAAATATTTTTTTATAAATAAAAATATATATAATTATGTGTTTTTTGAAAAAACAATTTATGTTTTGGCTTTATTGGGAATAGTCCTAATCGGAAAGGAGATAATAAAAAATAGAGTTTATATGTGAGGTGTGGAATACTTTTATATTTCTTTGGTTGATCTGTGGAGTAATGGAGCTTCGCATTGTAACACCCGCATGTGTGCATGCGCTCAGGAATGGTGCGAGGGTGTGGACATGTGAGGCAGTGTGGTTGTAAAGACGTTAGTAGTGAACTTTGCACTTCATACAATGGGTCACTCTTTCGCGACCTTACTCGAGACGAGTGCAAGTCGCGGTGCGACAGAGAATATGGGTCGGGTGGCTGAGATGAGAGCTAGTAGTCTAAATGAGACCTATGTGGCTTTTATAGAGGTTGGAAAGTAGCCGTAGGAGTGAGGTGTAAATCCTCATGTAACATATATTCAGACCATGCAGAAACTGCTGCATGTGGCTAGCCCAGCACTTATAAAACGGTTAGCCGGTAACAATCACATTGTTTTATGGCCCTGGACCAAAACGATCAGTCACCCTAGCCTATATAAATAGTGTATGGATGGTTCAACATATCATCACTAACACTTGAATCATATTCACTTTCAAATCAGAGCAAAAAAGTAATAGCGTACTCTGATAAGTCAATAAGGTTCATACAAACCTTAGCCAGAAGACCTCAAGAAACAGACCATTACAATGGTCTTGAATTTTCTAATGTTCTTTATGAATCTGGGATTTTTCTTTTATTTCTTTGTCAGAAAACCTATGTACAGAGTTCTATTCGTGGTTCTTCGTACTTGTTGAACATAGATCCACACTTAGGCTCGTCGTATCCTAAAAGTTGTTTATCTGAAACCTATCAGCGTTCTCAATTTTTTTTGAGAAGGGTGAATAACGCTTTAAGGATAGCGTGATCACATGTACTTCGGCTTGTCCTTATTTTTTTGGTTTAATTATTTTTTACAAAAATTGTAAATTCTGTAATTTTGGAATAACATGGTCCATACACATTAGGAACCACTGAAAGATAGGGATTGTTGTTCATGTATGCCACAATTTTGCATATTAATTTTAATATTATGTCCATTTGATGATTGAATCATCATGGTGGCGCCCACATTTTCAATCCCTACTCGGCCAAATCTAATATATAGAAAGGAAATTGGGTTTTCAGACAATCCACAAGATGCATGGTTTTAAAACCTAAAAACTCGACTCAGCTCAATGTAAACCCAGGCCGGGTCAACTCGAAGACTCGATCCAATTGCACTTGAACTCAACTATATTAATAGTTAATAAATATTTAAAAGAGCTAACCGATAATAAAAATAAAACAGCAAATTTCCATAGTTTTCTTCGTGTGGTTGTGCGGCATAAGGACCTCTTCCTTTGGAGTGGAGATCATGGGTTCAATAGTTGAGTTTATTGGATCAACGGTCAGACTCGATCAAGTCTTGTTAAGTCAGGCCTAGTTAATCTCATTACTAAGTTTCTCAGAGACTCATCTAAGGCCATTTTAGATCAAGTCTTGTTAAGTCAGGCATAGTTGACTTAACTCACTCAAGTTTTCCAGTTGAGTCAGTGAGTTTTAGATCTAAGGCCATTTTTAATAACCAGTACTCTTTGTTTTTTTGGAGGGACCTCACTATGGATAAGGACACTCCAAAAATCATAACAATCTAACTATCATGTGGATCAACATATAAATTTATAATTTTTAAAATATTTGTCTGTTATTTTTTTATAATAGAACTAAAATGATGTATGAATTTGATAGCATACAAATATATGATGGACTCATCACACAACAACTATAGAATAATCTTTATTCTAAAAGTTAATTTAACATTTCCTTTTTATCTACATCAACAACTGTTACGATGATAATGAGGAGTTAATAAAGACAGTCATGTGCATGTGCAATTGGTTGTCTTTGTAAACTTTACTATATTGAACTAAGGAGACTAAATTGTGAAAAACTAAAACTGTTTATTATTTCTCTAATAGCAACTGAATATATATAAAGAAGATGAGAAATTTGTAAGGGATCTTGAAAAGTTCTCACCGATATACATCTTAATAAACATGAAAAAACACCTAATCTAATTAAATTCTCTGATTTAACCTAATATACTCTAACACGCATCAACATAACAATAGTTGTACATTGTTTTGATACATTCTAAAATTTATGAGTGGATCAGCTTGCTACTTGCACAAGGAGGTTTTATACATATGTGTGTGCAGGTACATAGAGCGGTTTACTAGTAGTTGTATTATCAACGTAACTTTTGAGAGAGATGAGCAATCGAATGCGAGGCCAACATAATGGATGGTCCAGATCATTGATTATACCAAAAAAGTATGATATATATGGATCATCTATTTCCTAGTCATTGATTGCTGGTTAGGATCGATAGAGAGATATCGTAAGAGAGTTGGACAGTCAAAGTTGAGACCCATGTGATGGATGATCTAGATCAAAGACCAATATTTTCTCATATGGATCATTCATCTTCTACCCATTGATTGGATGGTGAGGATCATCTGTCATTGTTATCTTTGCTGATAGACTATAATATTTGTAGTGCTTTGACACATGTGCACGTGTATATATCAACTAACCATAACTTCATGTGTTGGAAGAGAAAATAACCATGTATTTGCGGTAATAAGAGAGACCTCTCTAACACTCAATGACAATGTATAAAATTTTGGATTTTTTTGTATGATTGCTGCCTGGAAAGAATCTTCACGCAATGAGCAAACATTTGCTAACAACAGACGCCTCTCATACGCACCCCAAGAAAGGAAGCGTAATGCGCCCACATGGGCCTACATGAAATGTTTGTACGGGCGCGGATTAGCTACTGACATGCTGAGCAGCGAGACTAGCTGTTAAAATTACGTTACCAAGTTATGTGGGGCCCATCATGATGTATGTGTTGTATCCACACCGTCCATACATTTGGAGAGATCATTTAAGGACATGATTCAAAGAATGGGGCAAATCCAAGGCTGTAGCGGACCCCACCACAGAAAACAGAGAGGAGAGCGACGCCACCGTTGAAACCTTCCTAAGGTCCACCGTGATGTTTATTTGAGATCCAAACCGTTCATAAGTTAACTCAGACATAAAAGAATGGAGAACACAAATATTTGATCGAAATCTTTTGTGGCCCTTATAACTTTTTAAGGGTGGGTGTCACTCTCCCCACTGTTTTCGGGCGCGGATTAGGTAGGTACTACCCCCGCCTGTTAGGAGCTGGGACAGGCAGAGGCTCCTACCACCACTGAGGGGCCAACTTGATGTATAAATTTTATCCACACCGTCCATCCATTTGAATATATCCTTCTAAACCATGAAATCAAATATAAACAATATCCAAAGCTCAAATGGACTACAAAGTTGGGAGTAAAATCCGACCGTTGGAAAATTTATTGGGGCCACAAAAGTTTTAGATCAAGATGATATTTGTTTTTGCTCTTCATCCAAGTGCATATGACCGTATCAACAGGTTGGATGGAAAATAAACAACACGGTAGACCTTAAAAAGGTTTTAATGGTGAGCATCCTTAGCACTGCTCTTACAGGTGGTGTAGTCCACTCGAGAATTGGATCTTCCTTATTTTTACTCCCATAATTTAAAATGATATGAAAAATTAGATGGACGGCATGGATAAAATTCATACATCAAGTTCGCCCCCCAGTGGCCGCTGGAGACTCCGCCTGTCCCCACCTCCGAGCAGCGGGGGCAGTACCTAATCCTCGCCTGTTTGTATCCACCAAGCCCGGAAGCGGATTCGCTGGTGTACTACACACCAGCTCTATAGCTGATGTATTGACGCCAGTAAGTTCCGTGTGTTCTATCATGAGGTATGTCCTATATTCAAACCGTCCATCCATTAGGCTAACTTGTCAAAAGGATTGAGACTAAAAACAATGCAAATCTAAAGATAAAGTGGACCCCACTGCAAAAAGTAGTGAGGGATTGAACGTCTACCATTGAAACCCCATTGGGGTCATAGAAGTTTTGCATCAACGTGAGGTATCTTTGACCTTATGAGCACATTGGATGGAAAATAAACGTTATGATGGACTGACAATCATTATCCCGCTGCTATTTTTGGTGTGGTCCATTTGAGATTTGGATATGATTAATTTTAAGTTAATGCCCCTAAAATGATCCCTAAAAATTGATGAACAGTATAAATATAATAAATACATCATCATGTGGCTCATGTAACTTTGATCTCATCGCCTTGGCACTCGTCTATGCACGACACGTATCTACACCAGCAATATATGGTTGGCGTGTGGTACACCAGCATATCCGCTCCCAGCTACATGGTTGATTGAGTGCGGTTATCATTAATCAATAAATGTCTCCGATGTGACAACCCCTTTCATTTTTAGCCATACACGTGACACAGGAAATCATTGGGTTTTACCTTTGGTTAGGTTAGTTGTCCGTCCGTACTTTGAGGTTGAACCCTTCTCGTGAAGAAAGCCTTGCGTGCCCAATAAGTATACCGAGCAAAGTTTGTCTTATTTATCTTGTCTATCTCTCGTTTTAGATGGACCACATCGTGAGAAATAGTAAAGATAATGATGTACATGGTTGAAACTTATTTAGTGCTATAATACTTATTTATAATCCTTCATAAGGTCACACTCACATCGAACAGGAAAATATACAAATATGAATTTGATTCAAAACTCATCTGGTTCTCAAGAAGCTTTCAATGATTGATGCCCAATTCACACGTTCAATTAAGTTTTATATATGCTTCAATTTCAGTCTCTTGCCCAGCTGACATGAACCGATGAAACCGATGAACGGCATGAATAGAATAAGACACATACATTAAGGTGAGCCCCACAGAATTTCTTTACGAGTCCGGATCCTCTGTTACCAGGTCAACAGAGAATTCCTAATACCCTAAAAATCATTGGTCCACGTCAACACTCACTGAAAAAATAAAAATAAAAACTTCCGACGCCAAACCACTAGGGTAACAGAAAATCCTGTTGACCCGATAACAGAAGATCCCGACTCTTTACTACACACACATAACGGTGGGCCCTACAGAGTGAGTTAGTACGGAATCCACTTCCTCACGGGAGAGGGAAAGAAACCCTCCTCTACTTTAAATCCATGTAATCCGGCAAATTCACCTTATTCTTCCACTTCAAAAACAACGTCTCCATTCCGGCCCTCCTCACTACTTTTTCTGCTTTTTTGCTTTCCGCGTTCTTTCTCTCAGCAATCCCAGCTTCCGGTCAAACCCCTTCTTTCATCTAAAGAAAAACCTTGACTGTTAGATCTCAAATGTCAGAACCTCACCTTCAAAAACCCCCAAAACAAAGAGAAAGCAGATGAAAATTAAGAGAAAATGGAGATAGGAACGTACATACCTCTTACAGGCGAAGTAGATGCAGTAGTAGAAGAAGGTCGCTTCAATTTTGACAATTCTCGGTTGAAACAGCTGGGATACAAGCAAGAGCTCAGTCGCAGCCTCTCGTACGTGTCTCCATCTCCTTTCTTTCATTGTTCCCTTTTAGATCTGGATTTGAGGAAATGGCACACGTGTGCCGCCCCAGACGACGAAAGTCCCTGGCTGAAACGTCGGGCCAGTCCGGTCTACTCTTGTTAAGAAAGGTTTGTTCAACGGTCCACATTCAACCAAGGGATGGGCCTGACTCGGCCATTTACAGTCCTATTTTAAAATATGGGATTAGCCCATTTATTTGACTGGCTTAAGAATCAGGCCCAACATGAGATGGGCCTAAAACCAGCCCATCTACGGACGCTTGAACAGACCCTTCCTTGTTGTAATCGGTGTGGGGTGAAGGGAGAAATTGGTAATTTTTCTTCAATGGATTGGCATTTTCAACTGAATAGGAGAGACTGCTGTGCAGGGCAATCTCGAACTTCGCTGTGACATTCTCAATTGTATCCGTCGTCACTGGTCTCACTACTACTTTCAATACTGGCCTTACATTTGGTGGACCGGTGACGATGATCTACGGATGGCCCATTGCCGGAATATTTACGCTGATCGTCGGTGTATCAATGGCTGAGATCTGCTCTTCTTATCCAACTTCTGGGGGTCTTTATTTCTGGAGTGCCAAGCTCTGTGGAAACGAGTGGGGCCCATTTGCTTCTTGGATGACTGGCTGGTAAGTTGCTCCCTTGCTTCTTTGAAAGCGTTGGAATGATGATATGTCGATCGGTGCTTTGGATTGTCCAATCAATGAGACTCTTTGGATGTAACCAATCTTAATGGGGCCCACGATTTTTGAATGGTTTGGTTGGATTTATGTATATAGCATCTATAAGATGGCTGTTGTGCGTGCATACAGATTATCATACTCTACTAGAGAATCAATGCTACTGTAAACTTGGCATATATTTACTACGATCCAAACCGTCAAATCATGGGCCCCACTGCTCTCAACATGGATCACGTTCTTAAGATCAGATTAATTAACAATCCAGATCCCTTATTAATGGATATTATTTTGTTGAAATTGGACGGTAAATATTTCAGTGTCGTTTTAACCATTGTGATGTGATTCTTGTCAATGACCATCTACAGTGGACCCCACTGTTCGAATGAGACATGTATAATGGCAGTGTGCATGCCTATGGATGGTCATGATCTGCCGAGTATCATAATTTTTCTGAGTATACTTGGTTTCGAGGTTGTTGATGTGTTCACGGATCTAAGCCGTTGATATTGATGGGTCTAATGTGGATGGTCTATGCACCGGTCCTCTAGATAAGAAAAATCCTACCCATCAAATATCTGAACACAGATCTAAACATATTGAAGGGATTCCGTTTGGGTGATCTTGGTGCGTGGGCCATTCAAAACGGGCCCGATCATATCAACGGTTTGGATCATCAAACCAAGTAGATCTGGTGTATAAGCTGAAAACCCCAGATAATCTTTTTTGTCTAGATAACGTAGTTGTTCAATGGAGGCTATTGAGTTGAATATCATCTCCTTATTATTTTGATATCGGACTGTCGGATAGGAGGGGGCCTCGTGGATTGTATTTGGGGCCAAGATATTAAATAAAATAAAAACCCTGATTGGGTGATCAGAACCATAAAATTAAGGGCCTCCAAGATGGACGGTAAGATTAATTGGATGGTTGTGATTATCCAGACAGGGTGGTTTGGGGGCTATGCAATTCCCGATGGGCCCCTCCTATCTGTCTCCGTCTGTCATGATAGCAAGTGGGCTATGCAATTCCCGATGGAATCAATATTTCTCTTCGTATTATGCTAATTTCCCTTTCATTAGTTTGCTTTGAAATATAGGTTTTTCAGATCTCTCTCCTCATGGTTTGGTGATCTTGACCGTTCACTTGATAGGCCTCACTTCATATAGGGACTGCCACAAAACTCTCACAGATCGGAAGTTCCTAGCCACCTAATCTTGGGCCTCTGTTCGAGACCGTTGCCATCTCTTTTTCGTATACTTTCGTTTATGGGCTCAGATGGAAGGGTTAGGATCTTCCAATCTGGGAGTGGATGATTTTGGGGCGTCTCACGTACACGGGAGGGGTCCATCAGATTATGTTTTGCAGTTTGTATGGGTCCTACATGTGGTGATTGGCAAGTCGGTAAAACATTCACGACCCTAACATGAGTACTGCTACTTGCAAACGACCCCATGCAGACATGCCAGCATGAGACATGTGTGCGACATCCAGGCCTTTCATCAGGATGGCCCCACATGTGAAGAAATGGCAGTTTAAATGTTAGACAATGGTCCATGTTGAACATGCACTTGTGGCCAACCTAAAGGTTATGAAATAGGGCTGTCAATGCCAGTGAGACGGAGCCCGGCCCATTTAAATTTCAGACACCGATGGAATACTACCCAGGGTCTTTGAGGGGCCACCGTGATTTATGGGTTTTATCCACACCGTTCATCCATTTTTCCATATGATTTTGGCTGCAAAACCAAAAATGAGGCAGATCAAACGTTCAAATGGACCACACCACAGGAAGTAACGGTGCTAATGACACCTACCATTGATGCCTTCCTAGGGCCCACCTCCATCCAACCTGTTCATAAGTTCACATAGACCTGGATGAAGGGAAAACACAAATATCAGCTTGATCCAAAACTTCAGTGGCTACCAAGAAGTTTTCAACGGTAGGTGTTTAATCCCCTAATGTGTGGTCCACTTGAGCGTTGGATCTGCCTCGTTTTGGGGTTTATGCATAAAATGATATGGAGAAATGTATTCACGGTGTGGATAAAACCCATACATCACGGTGGCCCCTCAAAGAACCTATCCGTTCCTATCCAGGGACCCTAGGGTAGCACCCAATCAGCGACCCTTAAACTCAGACTCAAGCCCAGCCCGTGGCAGATGTACATGGGATGGATTCCGGCTCCATCTGGGTCTCGAGTAGAACATGTTATTAAAATTAAGAGCGGGCCTGGCCCATTTAATGGTTTCAACTCAGCCTTGCCCACGGACCTAAAAGAGAAGTCCAACCCCGGCCCATGTCATGCTTACACCGAGAACCAGACAGGCGGTTCCAGCCCATTGACAGCTCCATTATGGGCTGGCTTGATCTTGTGGGGCCCACCTGTTGAAAGGTGTCGATCGGGCACACGTTCGCGATGTTGGTTCTTGTGGGCACTTATGTTTGGGATCTGCAGATTCTGCACATCTGACCATGTGGTTGTTTTATATTTTATTGATGTAGCGTGGACCATTGCTCCAATCGATGTTTTTTGGGAACCAGCCGCAATCAATTGACCTTGATTGATCAATCTCCTTGCTATTTTTTATTTTTTTTTTTTTTAATTGACCGATTTACCTGATGGCACACATGATAAGCGGTCCTGATCACCACCATCTATACAGTGAGAAGGGTCCTGACAACACTTCTCATACATTCCCGTTCTCAGCAATTCCCTAGGAGATTTTTATAAAATAAAATGTAAATATTATTTTGGCAATCTAGCTGAAAAGGAAATATAAATATTTATTATAAATTAATAAAATAATTTTAATTTTAATTTTAATTTTATGTAAGGAAAAGGATATATAGAATCTTTTAGCAATAAAATTATATTTGCAGTGATCAAGAATCAAAGCTGTATTTGTGCATTGAAAGCACAATAATTTTAATTATTTATTCAGATTGTCTATATTTTTAAATTATATAATATTGAGTTGAGTCAAGATTCCTTAGTCTTCAAGTTGACTTTATCATGCTAGATTTACTGTCCGTTTGGATCTTAAGTTGCTTAACATAAATTACTTATGTCACAAGTAACTCACCTTAATTTCTACTTATTAAGAATTATCTGATAAATATGTTTTGTAAATAACATACTTATCATCTTCTTCTCTCTTTTGTCTCTCCTATACCTCTCTTCAGCAACTTATGAAAATTTTAAAAGCTGAAAAAGTTACTTATAACTAATCATAAACCAAACTTACTTATCTTAAATAAGTTAGTTGTCTGTTACTATAATTAGAAAAAGTAACTTATTTGATGGTATCCAAATGGGCCCTTAGTTGGGTCATTACTCTTGCTTCGGTGGTAGACTCTCAGGAGTTTCAACACCTTGTCAAGGGTTCATGTACCCATAGGTGGTGAAATCCCACTACGGTCGTGAGTGCGTGGGGGTGTGTGCACGTGTGTGAAAAAAAAAAAAAAAAAAAAAATTGGCCCTCAGTTGAGTATGAGTTTTTGGGTTTTTAGCTATGATTGTGTGAGCCACTTGTGATCTTGTTTTGCAGTTGAATTGCTTCTTGCCTTGTATGCACTTGTTTATCCTTGGGGCGCTAGAACCTATGGTTGATATTTGAATGGATGCCCGGCAGCCCTAGGTCGATTAAATATTTCATAGAATTCCATGCAAAAATTTACACCAATACGGTCATCTAATCCATCCATGAGTTGGCCATCTTTTTTTATGGCCATCCATTTTTTATCAATCCATGGATGATATGGCCAGCATTGTTTGTCTGCTAACAACATATAGATTCGACCTAATTCACTAGTTTAGTTTATCGGCTATAAAATCATAGTGATGGTATTTATGTATTACTTTGATATCGAATCATCACCAAAATATATTGATAGTGATTTTAATACAGTAATTATATATTTTTTTTTAAAATGCAATGATTATAAATTCATCATCTTGTTAATACATTTGCATTTAAACATATGACACATTTCCCTTATATTATTAGAGAAATGGATGAACTACATGGACAATGATTGATGGGACCTAATTATTGGAACGATTCAAATCCTTCCCGTGATTGGACGATCCTGATCAATGGCTTAGTATGTTCAAGTGTGCCAGTGCAAATAGGCACACTAGCACATAGATAAAAAAGATGAGACAGGTATTGCGACCCATCAACGATATCATGAACCTTCACATATCTGACCATTGTTCCGCCCAACCATTTCTGCTTGTTGAACATGAAATCTAGCATAATCCATTTTGAATCTTTCAGATGAACCGGTTACATTGTGTATGAGCATCCTCTATTAATAATTTGAGGAGAGATTTAGGAAATTACCCGGTACAGTGGTGTGGCAGATAAAGTTGGGCATTGAGTCGAGTCGGACTGAGCTAGGGCTGACTCATCTTGATCCAATTTTGAAATAGGCCTGACCCGAACTCGATCTGACTCGATAACTAGTTTAGCAAGCCTGGCTCAATCCGAGTTCGATCTGGCCTGGACTGATCCGGACCGAGTCCGATCCAGTCAGAAGTACCGAGTCGGATTGAGAGATGAGGGAGGGAGGGAGTGGAGAGAGAGAGAGAGAGAGAGAGAGAGAGAGAGAGAGAGAGAGAGAGAGAGAGAGAGAGAGAGAGAGAGAGAGGAGAGAGAGAGGAGAGAGGAGGAGGTTGATGGTGGTGGGTGGTTGTCAGGCTTGGAAGAGGGAGGGAGGGAGGGAGGGAGGGAGAGGAAGGAGGAGGAGGAGGGTGATGGTGGAGGGTGGTTGCCGAGCTTGGAAGAGGAGGAGGATGAGGGAGGGAGAGAAAGATGTTGGAATCGGGACGGGGTGGGGTTAGAGAGCCAGATCAATTCGGGTTTCGGATCGAGTCGAGTCTAACCGGATCGAGTTTCAGGTCGAGTTACTAGGTAACTCGAACTCGACTCGTTTTGAGTTCAGATAGGGCGAAGCTTACTCGGTTCGGACTAACTCACCCATTTAGTTCGGGTCAAGTCAGATCGAACTAAGTCGGACGAGTCGAGTTAGCCAAATCGGGTCATCCCCTGCCCACCTCTAGTGGCAGATGTATGCAAGATCAGGACCGTTCATCAAGTCAAACACCTAAGAACATGCGTTTGTTGAAATATTAGGTTGTTCTTTGAATAATGAAGTATAGATAGTTGGTGGTTTGTCGGACCACTTATTTGTTACTCTTATAAGTGTGGTGGACTGAACTTGATAATTGGACCACCTAAGCTTTATTTCCCCTCTATACTCCCATTTGCAATAGGATCTATAAATAAGAACTTAGGATTTTAGGAGGTGCACTCAAATTTGTGATCCTCTACCCTTACGAAGGAAGTCTATCAATCTATTTTTATTACGCACATAGGTATGATCTAATATCTCTACTATCAAAGGCATTCACTTATGATCTAAATCACATGCTAATCATGAAATGAACCATTAGATTTGAGCCAATAGATCATCATCAAGTGCGATCAAAGTAGTTTTAAAGGTTAAAACCTTTCAAGTGATGGGCCAGCAGAAAAATCACTTAATGGCTTCCTTAGAGGTGTACACAAACACAGCTAGCTTGGTTAGCTCGCTCGACTCGACTAAAAAAAGCCCGATTCGACTTGGTTCAAAGTTAAGTTTGAGCCGAGTCGAGGTGATTTTTTGAACTCGAAAATGAGTTCGAGTTGGCCCCAGCTTGATCGACTCGGATCAAACCCATCTCAAATCGAACTCGAATCAAACCAGTTCGGTGACTCGGTTACTTTGATATTGATGTTGCTCACCAAGTGTTTGATGAAATGATTCAATGAAGTGTGGTCGGTGGCAAGGAAGGTATGTATATGAAACAAATATTTTTTTTTTCTTAATTATTATGTTGCTTAGAAGGTGTTTGATAAAATACTTGAAAAACATTGACTGTTGTTTTACATACAGTGGGTTTTTGAAGGTGTAATCTAGGTGTTTGTGGAAATGTTGTACAGACGAACTCAGCTCGATCTTGGCTCAAACTAATCCGAGCTGCTGACCGAACCGAGCTGAGCCAAGTTCAAGCTGAGGCCAGCTCGACTCGGTTCAACTCGATAAACACCCCTAGGCTTCCTTATCTAACCAGATCTAGTCATAAGTGAGTCTCATGATGAAATTAATAGATCTCTTATAGGCCCAACAAGTCTCATGGTGAAACTAGTAGATCTTTTATAGGCCCATGTGAGAATTAATAAATTATGAAGAGCATACTCAGCATTACACACTTTTAATAGCCTCTAAAAAATCCTTTAAAGTGAGCCAAAATCGTCCAATCAAGATCTAAGACTTTTACACATCCTCAAGTCTAAGAATTGGTTAATTGATGTTCACATTCAAGTCCCTGATCACATAATCATAATCCATACCAATAGACCCCTAGATTGTTGACTTAAACTTCTATCCACTAATCCGAATGTTTAAGGGTCCACATTAGGATCTTATATCCATGACACGCTCAACCTCCTGCATAAGGTAATGACAAAAAGACATAACCAACTCTAAGTTTATCTTTGATGACGATGACCTTCTATTTTGACCCAAGTTATCACACGATAATCATACATCTTAAAGATTGGACCCAAGTTATCACACGATAATCATACATCTTAAAGATTGGACCCAAGTTATCACACGATAAACCTTTTTAGGACCCATAATAATGTTTATTTGTTATCCAACTTATTCATAAGGTCACAGAGACCTACATGAAAGGAAAATACAAATATCAACTTGATCCAAAACTTGTATCGTCCCAATAAGTTTTCAATGGTAGGTTCAATTCCAACTATTTCCTATGGTGTGGTACACTTGAGCTTTGGATATACTTCTATTTTAGACTCATGCCTAAAATGAGCTAGAAAAATGGATGAACGGTGTGGATAAAACACATACATCACAATGGGTCGCACAAAGTTTTCACACCATGGTAAAGAGTGAAGGGTAATGAGTAGGGCTGAAAGTCGAGCAGGTTGGGTCAGTGATGTTGAGCGGGTCGTGAACACTTTTCATGTCCAAGATGAACCAAGGAAGGATAGATCGAAGATAGAAGTGATCAGGACCATCCGAACCCTAAAACGGGTATATCTCGCAAACTGGAATGAGTTATTTGGCGCATCATATATGATTTTGGGGTAGGAGAAGCTACTTCAGCCAACCAACCCTTGGATTGCCCACGCAAAATTTTGAGATTCCATTAGATCGACGGTCGAAAATCCTTTTAAATTTCGTTTTTACTATTTATAGTAATTTTTAATTTGATCATAACTCTTGATCCTTTGAGCTTTAGGAGTCAGTGCCCAACATGAGAATGGCTTAGAAAAATTAGGAGAATAACGTGGTTAGGCCAAATAGAACACTTACTATTTTTGCCAAAAACCATGAAATCTAATAAAAAATGTGACGGTCTATAAATAGTAAACTTACTATTTATAGTAATTCACTTTTTAGGGAGTTTGAGTTGGAGTTTGATTCTGAAACTTCTTCCTAGGTTTAAGATTACTATTTAGAGGGTTGTAATTTCATTTTTATTATGAATCAATATATTTCTGAATTTATTAGAATTTTTTTTAATTTTGTATTTCTTCTTGTGGATTTGATAAATCTTTGTGACGAGTCTAAAGAAGTTTCATGGATTCGGAGTAATTATCCCCCTGAGGAAGACGGTGATTGACCTCATCATGTCCATCCCTGCGTTAGTCGGTTGGCACTCAACCCTAGCCCATCCCAAAGTTCCTATACCTCAACTCTAACCCAACCCAACCCAACTTTGGGTTAGGAATTCTCAACCCAAGCCCAACCCAAGCAGGCTCGGTCGTATTGATTGGGTTGGTCGGGTGGATGCATGCTAATATTTTCGTTATTACGTTAGTTTATTATATTTTCAATACACATTTTATTTTTTGTACATATGGTTTTATTAATTATATATAGTTATTTATTGTAATAACCCCATGTTTTCTAAACAAACAAGCTAAAATATAAGACAACTACTCCTATAAAAGTCATGTTGTGTAGCAAGAAAATCTATTTGGAAGAAGCGTATATTGCTACCTTAAGTCATCGGAAATAATGTGGACCAATGAAACCCGATGGCACTGAAATTTCATGTGACTTCAACATAGACAATCCGCACTTAATTATAATTTATAACTAACTTATATAACGGTTGGGTTGGGTTGGGTTGGGTTGGGTTGGGTTGGGTCGGGTCGGGTCGGGTCGGGCAACCCAAGACCTCAACCTAAGCTGGACCTAAGTTTTATTGAATTGGTGTTTATATAGCCCAAACCCAAAACCAAACTTGGTACATCTTGCCTAAGCCCAACCCAATGTCCAGTTGGTCAAGGATCAGTCGAGTTGAACCCACCCAATTTTCACCCCTAGTAGTGAGCACCTCATGACACAATCTACATCTGCCATACTAGAACCTGAACTAGATATAGCAAGGCATGGTGATCATTTGAATCTTGGTGGGCCCCTCTAGGCCACATGGCGCAATCCAAATGTCAGGACCTCACCAAAGGTCCGGCGAGGGTAATACCCAATCTGCACCATGCCGTTTTAGGTGGATCCCTAACTGTGGGTCCACTGTGATGTATGTGCCTTACATCCATACGGTCCATCCATTTTGAAAGCTCATTTTAGTGCGTGGTCCAAAAAAGAAGCAGATTCAAATCTTAGGTGGACCTTACTATAGGAAACAATCGTGATTGAATCTCCACTATTAAAAACTTTGTGGGGCCACCGGAATGTTTATTTTCCATCCAACCTGTTGACACAAAGACCTGTATGAGGAGACCACGCGAATATCTGCTTCATCCAAAACTTTTGTGACCCACAAGAAGGTTTTAATTGTCAATTACCACGCTTTCCTGTATTATGGTCCACCTGAGATTTGGATCTGCTTTATTTTTTGGGATAAGGGCCTAAAATAATTTTTTAAAACGTATGGAAGGTGTGGATATAAGTAGCATACATCAATGTAGGCCCCTCAGTCGGGGATCCACCGAAGCCACGCCTCAATCCGCATCCGGGGCTCGGAATGGACCGAATGGTTGTCCATACCCGGTCTCTTTCACAGGTTTGTTAGAAAACATCGCTAGGTATTAGTATAGCATACACCGCAGTTTCGATTTTACATCTTGGATCATTTTCCAATGATCAGAGCCGTTTATATGATGATTCTTTTCTGATCGAATCAAAAAATAAAAAACCTCTCATTTTGAAAGGTTTCCACCTTTAATCATTTTACTCTTTTCCTTTTAACATAGATGATCATGTTAATATTTTAATAATCAATGGGATGAAATATTTCAATTTGTGTGTTTCTGAATATTGCCCATCAAGGATTAGGCCCATCGTATAAACGGTTTAAGGACTCAAATCCAACGGCTGAAGTCTCAACTTAGTGGAATACTTCGCACCAAACTTCCATTTTTATATTCGCCTTCAAAGTTGCATTTATGGTACGGCCCATTTCTTTATTCGTTATCTTTTGGTCATGTGCCATTGATTCTGGCGGGGCCTATCATTTGCCTATGAATTAGGAAAATGCCTGGCAGTAAGATATTCTTGGACTCTGTTTAGAGCTGGGGCATCGAGTCTGAGTCCGACCAAGCTAGGACTGACCCAACTCGATCCGGTTTTTTAAAACTTGACCTAGCTTGACCCAACTCGGTACCAAGTCTAGCATGCTTTTACCTGATCCAAGGCCGGGTCTAGCTTGGACTAATTCGGACCATATCTAACTTGGTTACGAGTATCGAGTCAGGTCAAGTCAGCACTAGGTTGGGTCAGGTGCAATGGGTATTCACAGGCTGAAATCATAACTCAAAACCTATGTGCACTTGCAAGATTTACGACATATCCATCAGTTACACGTCATCTCATATATGAAACGTCAAATCAAAGCTTTTTTTTAATATATATACAAGTTGAGTTTTGGATCAAGTCAAGTCAATATTAAGTTGGATTTCTGGTCGAGTCAAATCGAGTTATTGTGTGACCTAACATTAACTTAGTTTGAGTTCGGATTGGATGAAGCGTGCTCGATTTGAATCGACTCACCCACTCGGTTCGGATCGAGTCGAGTTTAAAGGAGTCAGATGAGTCGAGCCTACCAAGTCATCCTGTGCCCAACTCTAGCCATGTTGTTACAAGTTGTGTGGGCCCACAAAGATGTCCATGACAAATCCACTCGGTCCATCAGTTTTGTAAGACAACAATAAGATAGGAATATAAAAATAAATCAGATCCAAATCTCAAGGCAATAAATAGTCTTTTTAAATAATTTAGTTTAACTATTGAGTAATATGTCATTTTAGATGGACTATACCTTTGATTGCAGAAGGGCGCTATAATTATTGTTTCACAAAAAATCAATTAAATTTGTTGTCGTCGTATTCTAGCCAATAAATAAAGATCAATGTAGAATTGCACCCTCAAATGGATCTACGAAAGAGCAGAGATGGACAATCGGGGATTTGCTAGTGGCTAACTGTGGACGCTTCGATGCCTAAGTCAGGCTTGTTGATAATGTCGAAGGTATGGATTAGGGCTAAGATTTTCACTTCTTCTTTTTTTTTTTTTTTTTTTCCCCTTTTGGTTTAGGGTAGTCATATATATAGGGTTCGAGAGGCGGTTCTGAACCATTGTGTATCTATGCTAGAGAGTCCATGTTCTAACGAAAAACTTACATCGAACATGTCTCCAAAGACGTAATCGAGCCTGATTTTCTGTCAAAGTGATCTTCAATTGATATCAGGCCAGATCCTCCTCTTTCAAGTCCATAGCAAGGTCCCCTTCAGGTTTCTCGTACCGCCTCTAGCGGTGGTCGACCTGGTCACTGGGGATGTTGGGAAGCTCGGGGCTTGAGCTCCTCCCCCATGGGTTCCTTACCGGTATAATAGATATTCCTGGCGAGGTGAGTCCTCTTCTACCGAGATTCGTCCTCTGACAGCTCAGCTTAGTAACTCATATCTAAAACAAAGGAACTACTCGTCCTGCGTCGATGGCCCTTCTATTTGGACCTCGGTCACCCTAGCTTAGGATCTACCTTAGCTCGAAATCATATCACTTGTAGTTAAATGGTCATTATTCCCATGTGAGGGAATAGTTTGCTTTTCCCCACGACAAAATTTGTTCTTAAAATTCTTAAGATTTTCCGCTTAAATCATGGGGTGGATTCCAAACTGACATTTTTAGGTGTGGGATCAAGTAGGCTGAAAACCAAGTTTCATATCAAAACTAGGGTCTTATCTCAAAGGATCCCAATCTCAACATTGTGTCCTGATGGGCCCAAACACTTTAAGGCAGCTGACTGGACTTCAATCCAAACTTCTACTGTTGCTTTACCCCACCACAGGCCGCAATAGCCACAGGGTGCAACTTGTGTGGGTTGGGTCAACCCAAGCCCCACCATACCTCAAAGAAGATATGTTCTAACCCAAAACCTAACCTAAATTCCTCAGTACCAACCTGGCCTGAATTTTATTATTATTATAAATTTTTTTTTTGTTAGCTTGGTAGTACACCCACTGTCAGATCACACTTCACTGTTAGCCACCCCCACTAGGGAATCTAGGGAATCGATGCCAAGACCTCAGTGTTGAAACGAGGTATCTTTCACTCAGTCTACCACATGAGCTATGGATCTAGGTGTGTTAGATCACACTTCCCTGTCAGATCACACTTCACTGTTAGCCACCCCCACTAGGGAATTGATGCCAAGACCTCAGTGTTGAAACCAGGTATCTTTCACTCAGTCTACCACTTGAGCTATGGATCTGGGTGTGTCATATCACACTTCACTGTTAGCCACCCCCACTAGGGAATCGATGTCAAGACCTCAGTGTTGAAACCAGGTATCTTTCACTCAGTCTACCAACCCAGCCTGAATTTGCTCAATCAGAACTCAGCTCAAACTCAGCTCAATTTCAAATTAGTTGGGTTGGTCGTGTCTAGGTTGATCTGAACTGAACCCAGGTTGCAAGGGGAGCAGATTAGGTGAGACCCATATCCACCGAGGTAGGTGGGACCCCTCACTATGGGGCTCACAGTGATCTACGTGCCTTAAATCCACACTGTCCAACCGTTCTGAAAGTTTATTTTAAGGCACGGTCCAAAAAATGAAGCTGAAGTAGATCCAAATCTTATGTAGACCATACCACATGAAACCATAATGATTGAATCCCCACCATACAAAACTCCATGGGGACACCAGAATGTTTCTTTGCCATCCAACCTGCTGATATGGTCACGAATATCTGGATGAAGAGACCACACAAATATCAGCTTGATCCAAAACTGTTTTTAATAGCCAATTACCACTGTTTCTTGTATGGTCCACCTGAGATTTGGATCTGCTTCATTTTTTTGAATAATGGCTTAAAATGAACTTTCATTATGGATGGACAGCGTTGTAGATGTAGTCACATACAGTCGAAGCTTAATTTAGAAAATAGACCATGATATCATATGGCGCCTTGGTGGGCCCCACCATACGAATCTCTTGTTAAAGATTCAGATTCCCACTGTCCATGTATAGGTAGGCAATAGATGAGAGCCAGCCCATCAGCTCTTCGTAGCCAAATTCCAATTCCAAATTCCAAATTCCAAATTCCAAATTCATGACTCTCCCAATAATGTGAACGCTCAACATTAAAAAATATATTACAAGAAAATCTCTTTAACTGCTAAAGTCAAGACGCCCAATATCAAGCTCATCTGAGGTTTGATATACCCACACGCCTGTGGAGCACTGCCCATCCATGCGTAGCCATATATGTCGATGTGGCATATTTGCTCCAGATCCAATCTTTCCATCAGGTGGGCCACACTGATTAAATCTCATGGATCAAATTTTGGGCTATTTTAGTCAGGTGGACCGCTGTTTTATAAGCGGACGGTTAAAACAAATTTTCAAAGCCATCCACTTGTTTCTTATAATATGGACTATCTGGGAAGTAAAACAACCTGATCTTGAGGCCGAAATATATATATAGTATGGCCCACCTAATGAAAATCGTAGATCTGTTGCCATTCCGCTCATGTGTCCACTCGTGGATGGTGATTGTCTATAAATAATAAGTTTACTATTTTTAGTAAGTCACGTTTTTAAGGAGTTTGAGTCTGAAACTTCTTTCCAGGTCCGAGATTACTATTTTAAAGGTTGTAATTTCATTTTTATCATGAATCGATCTATTTTTGAATTTATTAAAATTTATTCTTATTTTCTATTTCTTCTTGTGGATTCAATGAATCTTTATGATGAGTACAAAGAAGCTATGTGGATTCAGAGTAATTATCCCCTTGAGGAAGATGGTGATCGACCTCATCATGTTCATCCCTGTGTCAGTCGGGTTGGCACTCAACCCTAGCCCAACCTAAGGTTCCTATACCTCAGCTCTAACCCAACCCAACCCAACTTTGGATTAGGAATTCTCGACCCAAGCCCAACCCAAACAAACTCGGTCGTATTGATCGGGTTGGTCAGGTGGATACATGCTAATATTTTCATTATTACATTAGTTTATTATATTTTCAATACACATCTTATTTTTTGTACCTATAGTTTTATTAATTGTATGTAGTTATTTATTATAATAAATTCATTTTTTTCTAAACAAACAAGCTAAAATATAAAACTACTCCTCCTTTAAAAGTCATGTTGTGTGGTAAGAAAATCTATTTAGAAGAGAAATTTAACGCATCTTGTTAGCTTGACTCATCGAAAATAACGTGGACTAATGAAACCTGACGGCACTAGAATTTCATGTGCCTTCAACCTAGATAATCCGCACTTAATTATAATTTATAAGTAACTTACATATGAATCGGGTTCGAATTGGATTAGGCAACTCGAGACCTCAATCTAAGCT
The DNA here is from genome assembly GCA_021015155.1 of Magnolia officinalis. Lineage (NCBI taxonomy): Eukaryota > Viridiplantae > Streptophyta > Magnoliopsida > Magnoliales > Magnoliaceae > Magnolia > Magnolia officinalis. The sequence goes on along the minus strand of JAJHSJ010000016.1, from coordinate 58,087,505 downwards.
TGATCTAAGTTTTTTCAAGTTAGTTTTTAAATAGCCTAAACCTGAGACCGAACTTGATACATCTTGCCCAAGCCCAACCCAATGTCAAGTTGGTCACAGGTCAGATGAGTTGAACCCACCCAACTTTCAGCCCCGGTAGTGAGCACCTCATGACACAATCTACACCTGGCATATTTTAGAACCTGAACTAGATATAGCAAGGCATGGTAGAAACAAGTTCGTAATGCTTTGACGTGACAAAATTTGATTAGTCCAACCCACATGACATTAGTCATATACACAATCAAGGAACTAGATTTGGTGAGGCGGAAAAACACTAAATTCGATGTGGTCTACTTCAACAAACCACGTTCTTGCCATTTCATTAGCAAATAGATATTTATCATAAAAGTGTTGAGTGCATACTCGACTTAATGATCATTTGAAAGTTGGTGGACCCCTCTAGGCGACATGGTGCAATCCAATCTGCCCATTTCAGGACCTCACCAAATCCAGTTCCCTCAACCTAACTACCTTCATTACGGAAGTCGATTTGGTGAGGCTTGAAAGACAATTACGTTGAGTGAGCCGATTTAATTGATCAAGTCTCAGTCAATAACTACTTTCAAACATGGGGCTATCTCTAACAGAGACGTCCAATCAAATCTTCACATTTTGGGTTTTAATGATAAGCGTCGATATCACGGCTTCTTCTGGTGTGGTCCACTTGAGCTTGTATCTGCCTAAATTTTTGGATTTGTACCTAACATGGTAGACAACGTGGATAAAACCCCTACATAACAGTGGGTCCACTGTGATGTAAGTGCCTTACATCCATACGGTCCATCTATTTTGAAAGTTAATTTTAGAGCATGGTACAAAATAAAATAAAATAAAAATAAATCCAAACCTTAGGTGGACCATACTATAGGAAACAATTGTGATTGAATCTCTACTATTAAAAACTTCGTGGGGGCCACCGGAATGTTTATTTTCCATCCAACATGTTTATAAGGTCACAAGGACCTGGATGAAGAGACCGCTTAAATATCTGCTTGATCCAAAACTTTTGTGACCCACGAGAAGGTTTTAATAGTCAATTACCACGGTTTCATGTATTATGGTCCACATGATATTTCGATCTGCTTTATTTTTGGGATCATGACCTAAAATGAGTTTTAAAAACGGATGGACAGCGTGGATATAATTAAAATATATCAAAGTAGGCCCCACGGTCAGGGATCCCACTCACCTCGGTAGATCTGGGATCCACCGAACCCGTGACCCAATCCGCATCTGGGGCTTGGAATGGTTGCCCATACCCGGTGACTTTACGGGTTTGTTAGAATACATCGCTAGGTATTAGTATAGCATACACCGGAGTTTAGATTTTACATCTTGGGTCATTTTTCAATGATCAAAGCCGTTTATATGATGCTTCTTATCTGATAGAACCAAAAAAAAAAACCACTCTTATGTTGAAACGTTTCCACCTTTAATCATTTTACTCTTTTCCTTCTAACATAGATGATCTTATTAATATTTTAATAATCAATGGGTTGAAATATTTCAATTTGAGTGTTTCTGAATATTGCCCATCAAGGATTAGGCCCATCTTATAAACGGTTTAAGGACTCTAATCCAACGGCTGAAGTCTCAACTTATTGGAATACTTCGGGTTTTATCTCACCAAACTTCTATTTTTATATTCGCCTTCAAAGTTGCAATTATTGTGCGGCCATTTCTTTATCCCTTCAGTTTTTTTTTTGTCATGTGCCATTGATTCGGGCGAGGGGCCTATCGTTTGCCAATGAATTAGGAAAATGCAAAATGCCTGGCAGTAAGATATTCTTTGACTTTAGAGATGGGCATCCAGTCGAGTCGGACCAAGTTGGGGCTGATCCGACTCAATCCGATTTTTGAAATAAACTTTACCTGAACTCAGGCCCAACTCGGTACTGAGTCTAGCATGCTCGCCCTAATCCGAGTCCTGGTCTAGCTGGGACCAATTCGGACCATGTCCGACCCAATTACATGTATTGGGTCAGGTCGAGCCGGCACCGAGTTGGGTTAGGTGCAACGGGTATTCACATACTGAAATCACAACTCAAAACCTAGGTGCACTTACAAGAATTGCAACCTCTCCGTCAATTACATAACAAAGCTAAGTTTTTTTTAAAAATATGTATGAGTCAAGTTCCAGATTGAGTCGAGTCAATACAGAGTTGGATTTCGGGTCAGGTAAAGTCGAGTTATTGGGTGACTCAAACTTGGCTCAGTTTGAGTTCGGATTAGACAAAGGCTACTTGATTTGGATAGACTCACCCACTCGGTTTGGATCGAGTCAAGCCCGAACGAGTCAGATGGATCTAGTTCTATCAACTTTTGATTGCAAAAGGGTACTACAATTATTGTTTCGCAAAAAATCAATCAAATTTGTTATCACCGTATTCTGGCCAACGGATAAAGATCAGTATAGAATTACGCCCTTGAATGGATCTGCAAAAGAGAAGAGATGGAAAACTAAGGGGTTGCTAGTGGCTGGTTGCGGACCCTCCTATGCTTAAGTCAGGTTTGTTGATGATGTCAAATGTGTGGATTAGGGCTTAGATTTTCACATGTTTTTTCCCTTTTAGTTTAGGGTAGTCATACATATAGGGTTTCGGGAGTCGGTTCTAAATCATCATGTATTAATGTACTACGTTGGAGAGTCTTTGTTCTGACAGAAAATTTATATCGAACATGTCTCCAAAGACGTCACCGAGCTTGCTCTCTGTCAGAGTGATCTTCGGCCGAGATCAGGCCGGATCCTCCTCTTCTGGGTTCGGAGCGAGGTACTCTCCAGGTTTCTCATACTGCCTCTAGCGGTGATTGCCCTAATCACTCGGGATGTTGGGGAGCTCGGGGCTCGAGCTTCTCCCCCATGGGTTCTTTACTGGTGTAGTAAACATTCTTGACGAGGTGAGTCATCTTCTACCAAGATTCATCCTTTGATAGCTTAGCTCGACGACTCATATCTGAAACAAAGGAACTGCTTGTCCTGTGTCAATGACCCTTTTATTTAGACCTCGGTCACACTAGCTCGAGGTCTGCCTCTGCTCGGAAGCATATCACTTGTAGTTAAGTTATCATTCTTCCCATGTGAGGGACCAGTTTGCTTTTTCCCCAACCAAATTTGTTTTTGAAATTCCTGCAATTCCCTACCTAAATTGTCTGGTGAATTCCAAACTGACGTTTGTGGGTGTGGGATCCAAGCAGGCTGAAAACCAAGTTTTAGATCGAAACTAGGGTTTTGTCTCAAAGGATCCCAATCTCAACATTGTGTCCTGATGTACCCTAAAACTTTAGGGCAGCTGGCCGGACTTCAATCCAAACTTCTATTGTCACTTCACCCCACCACAGGTCAGATTAGCCACTGGATGCAACTTGGGTGCATTGGGTCAACCGAACCCCGCCCATACCTCAGGAAGACATGCTCTAACCCAAACCTAACCTAAATTCTTAGGTGCCAACCCGGCCTGAATTTGCTCAGTCATAACTCAGCTTATCCAAAACTTTTGTGGCCTAAGAGAAGTTTTTAACGGCCAATTACCACTGTTTCTTGTATTATGGTTCACCTGAGATTTGGATCTGCTTCATTTTTTTAATCATGGCTTAAAATGAACTTTCAATACGGATGGACAGCGTGGATGTAGTCACATACATCACAATGGGCCCCACAGTCGGGGGTCACCTAATCCGCTGTCGCTGGCAACTTGCAAGCACATGCCAAGTTTCGAAGCTTAATTTAGAAAATAGATCATGATATCATATAGCGTCCTGGTGGACCCCACCATACTAATCTCTAGTTAAAGATTCAGATTCCCACCGTCCATATATAAGTCTGCAATAGATGGGAGCCAGCACATCAGTTCTACGGAACCAAATTCCAAATTCCAAATTCAACCACTCTCCCAATAATGTGAACGCTAAAGTTCAAAACTATCTTCCAAGAAAATCTCTTTTAAGTATTAAAGTCAAGACGCCGAATATCATGCTCATCAGAGTTTTGAATTTGATAAACCCACACGTCTTTGGAGCACTGCCCATCCACACGTAGCCATATGTATCGATGTGGCATATTTGCACCAGATCCGATCTTTCCACCAGGTGGGCCATACTGATTAAATCTCATGGATCAAATTTCGGGCTATTTTAGTCAGGTGGGCCGTTGTTTTATAAACGGACGGTTAAAACAAAATTTCAAAGCCATCGACTTGTTTCTTATGGTATGGACTACCTGAGAAGTAAAACAACCTGATCTTGAGGCTGAAATATATAAACAGTGTGGCCCACGTAATGAAAATCTCGGATGTGTTAATCTCTGCCATTCCGCGCGTGCGTCCATGCGTGGATGGGCAGGCTTTAACCAACTTGCCGTTGTTATGGGAAATTATCCACACCCCACGTTTTCAAGCACACGCCCCCCTTTTTTCTCTTTTTGTTTTATCTGATGGTACAAAAAGGTTTTTTATATTACCAAATAGAAAAGGGTTTGTATCCATCGAAAAGCCAGATTGTAAATGCTTGGTAACTTATCATACACGACTGCGGCCCTTACCGTTGGTTTACCGTAGGGACCACCTTGATGTATGTACTATGTATCCACTCTGTTCATCCGTTTTTTAAGATCATTTTAGTGAATTATTCCAAAAATTAAGCAGATTCAATTATCAGGTGGACCATACCATAAGAAACAGTGTTAATTGACCATTAATGGACTACGAAAGATTTGGATCAAGCTGATATTTGTTTTTTTCCCTTCATCCATTCTTATGTAACCTTATCACCTGATTGGATGGTAAATAAACACTATGGAAACAAAGGTGCGCCCTAAGAAGTTTTTCATGGTAGGAAGGTCAATCACCACTGTTTCTTATGGTATGGTCCACCTGATAGTTTGATCTAATACATTTTTATCATAATGCCCTAAAATGATCTTTTAAAACGGATGTACAGTAGGGATACATAAAACATATACCAAGGTGGGCTCCATGGTAACCCCACAAGAAGGGTCGCACCGTCTTGGATGTGGCCGCTAGGGGTGTATATTGAGTTGAACAGAGTGGAGCCGGCCTCAGCTTGACTCGGCTCAACTCGGTCATTGTGCCTGACTAGTCAACTTGGCTCGGTTCAATCAACAACCGGGACCGATTCAAGCTGAGTTCATCATTGCAGCATTTTTACAAACACCTGAATTGTACCTTCAAAATCTCATTGTATTTGAGACAGTAGCGATGGTTTAACAGGTATTTTATAAAACGCCTTCTAAACAACATAAAAATCAAGAAAAAAAAATATTGATTTCAAATACACGCCTTCCTTGCCACCAGCCACACTTCGTTGAGCCATTTCATCCAATATTTGATGAGCAACATCAATATCACAGTAACCGAGTCACTGAACTAGTTCGATCGGAATTCAATTCGAGTTGGGTTCAATCCCAGTTAAGTTGAGCTAGGGCCAGCTTAATTCATTTTCAAGCTCAAAAAATCAGCTCAACTCGGATTTGAATAAGGTTGAATCAAGCTTTTTTGAGTCGAGTCGAATCGGATTTTTTCGAGTCAAATCGAGTCTAGCGAGCTAACCGAGTTAGCTCGGTTCGTCAACCCCTCTAGTGGCCGCGCTGTCGTCATGTACGTAATACTCTTTTCCACGAAATTACTTCCAGGAAACCGGTGGGTTTGATAGAATGCATTCCCATGCATTGTGATAGTATACATCCGGACTTTATCATTTGAATATTAGGTAATATTTAAATAATCCAAACTATTTATATGATGGGAATCACCTTTTATTTTGGGATATAAAGAAGTCAAGGACTCTAAATTTGAATATTTGAACACAATTATTTTTTTACACTTTTCCTTTGAATATGAACGGTATCTATAACCATTTGAAAGTCAAAGGTTTGAATTATTTAAATATGAAAATTTTTTTAGTGTCTATATACCATCCACTGGGTGGTTCATCAGATAAACGATTTGGATGAATGAGAAGGACCACTATCCAACGGTTAAGATCCCAATGTAATACGTTGGGCTGCGTACTCTAGCAAACCTGCACCTTCACTTATCCGAAAACGAACGTGTAGAATTTCAATGGTCGGCTCTTTTAGCCACACCCCAAAAAAAAAAAGAAAAAAGGGACGACTAATTGCACATGCAGATGTCCCTCATGGACCATGCGTCGGTGCTTGTAGTGATCGCGACTGTTTATACGGTGGACCATTGTCTGAACATGCTATATCCTAAAAATTGAATATCACCGTCTTCCGCAATTGAGGAACGCTTTGAATCTACAAAACTCTCTTGAATCTACTAGAAAGATTTTTTGAATACACCATGGAAACAAAATAATTTCCGAGAAATTAATTGATTAAATAATTACTCTAAAAAAACTAGTTTAACATCTTTACATTATTTTTAAAAATCTTAATATGCAATTAAAAGAATCGTAATCAAGATATGAAAAAAATTCTGAAGATCATGTAAATTTTCGTCGTTTGTTGACCTGTTATCGACCGATCAAGTTGATCGATTGAAGGGACTCAAAATCATCCAGATACAAAAATTGAAAATTCTGTGAATTTCGACCTGCTGAAACTAGAAGAAATTGTCCAGCAACCAATTTGGATTTTCCGACAAAATTTCGACTTGTCGACCAGATCTATCAATCAGTCAAACTATGTTTAATTTTTTCGATTTCTCTTTAAGCTTCTTCCGGTGTATGTATATTAAGAATGTGTTTGATCACGTCTTAAATCAGACCCCTTCACTTGAAGGGAAAAAAAAAATTGTCATTGAGTTTAGTTCATGATACATATTCAACTTTCACAAGTTTTTCAATAGACTTAGTTCATGACATGGAAAACTTTTCTTCGCACAAGTGAACTAACACATTATCATCCACTTGAAACACCTTATGGCACCAATATTTGTTAGCCTCTTCTTTATACTTGATGTTAGACTCATGCACTGGCATATCGCATGTACTCATGCTCTTATTGATTTTGATCCTTATGGATTAGTTCCTCCGCTTGTGCTTGTAAGATCTCACATTTTTGTTGATAATGTGTATAATTAGGCATACTTGTTACTGGGACAATATTAATATGATTTTTTATATCTCGCATAGGAGGTAACTCCTTAAGAAGTTCATCAGTCACGATTGCCTTAAACTCCTGCAACATTGATTTCAAATTCTCTGGGAGGTTCGCAGTCTCCATATATTTGTTTTTTTCAACTAATGCATTTACATCTTCAGTCTCCTTAAATTGTTTGATGAAATCTTGTTTGAATATCAAAAATTGTCCATTCACTTTAAAAGTCTTGGGTTGGTTCTCCGTTTCCATAGGGACCACATGTAGGCCAATGATGAATTCAATAGCCCGTCATGACAAACAATGAGATTTCTCAACATAAACCCTCACCAATTGACTATTTTCATATCTTGCCGACAAACAATAAGATTTCTCTACATAACCCATCACCAATCAATTATCCTGCCAACAATTTTGGTTTGATGGGATAATACATTATCGTAATTGCTATTGAAGAAATGTGTGCGTAACAACTGCTTCATCCGTAACTACGTATGGATTAGTGTCTCCATCTGTCTTGTCCACTCAAGTTGAAGTTGCTCCCCACCAAGTTGAAACTCTGCCTTTCAACTTGTAAGTTACAAGTTTAACTTTCTTTTCGGGAATGCCCATTTAGTCGAAAAAATGTCTAGCCAATCAAGAAAGTCCTCGATGTGGAGTTAGTCGTTGAAGTTAGGAAGATCGACTTTTATCCTTAACTCTCAATCTGTCCAATATACTCGATCGTTGCCTTGTCCAAGATGTTGGAGGATCATGTCATCGATCTCATCATCGCTGGACCCCACCTCCTCAGGTGTGATTTTGAGATTCATCGTTGGTATCACTCTACGATTAACACGATTACAAATTCCAACATCTATCAGAGGCAGATCATCGCCACAAGCATGGAGTTTCTCTAAAGCCTCCGTCATGCAGTCGAGATCAGCCTACAACCCTTGCATGACTTGTCATTTATTCTATTGCATCACCTCGAAAGCCATCACTGTTAAAAAATAATTCCATAGAGCAATGTCCTTGAGATTGTTGTCTTACCCGTTGTTAGAAGCCACCGATCCAAGGAAATACATCTCTCTGATATCAACTGACGCAAAGAAGAACATGATGAGATCGATCATTATCTTCAAAGATCGATAAACACCTTGAATCCACAAGACCCTCTTGAATTCACAAGAGAGATTTTTCGAATCCACTATATAACAAATTTATTTCTAATAATTTTATTGATTGAATAATTACTCTAAAAAATGAATCTAACATCCTTAAATAATCCTAAACAACTTTAAAATACAATTAAAAGATTCCTAATCAAAATAAGAAAGAAATTACGAAGATCGTGCAAATTTTTGTCATCCGTCAATCTATTGTTGATCAGTTCAAAACAGTTCGAGACTAAAACTAAAAATTATATGAATTTCAACCTGTCAATCCGTGTGGTCATCGGTCAAACAAGCTTTTTGACACATCAGGTCCTTACTCTTGCTCGGCCAGTAGACTCTCAGGAGTTTCAACTCCTAGTCAAGGGTTCGAGTACCCATGGGTGGTGAAATTCCACTAGCGTGAGTGTGTGGGGTGTGTGTGCGTGTGTAGTAAATAAAATAAAATTTAAAAAAAAAAGAAGCTTTTGACACATCGACCTATCAAAACTGGCATAAGGGGTCGTTTGGCACCTTAGATTGGAGGGGATCACAGGGGGTTTCAAATCCCCTTAGTTGTTTGGCAGCATAAAGCAACTGAGGATTGCCAATCCAGGGGGTTTCCAATCCCCTCTTTGAGGGGGTTTGTAATCCACGGTGAGAGCTTGGATTACACGTAAAATCGTTTCAATAGTTGCAAGCATAAATGTATGTCACTGTACACTATCATTCTACTGGGCACATGGCCCACTAATGATGATCAGCACCGTCCAAACATTATTCATATAGATCAGCACCGTCCAAATATTATCCAACACCGTCCAAACATTGTCCATATTAATTAACGATTAAAAATCGTTGGTTAGTCACTCAGACATGATGTTGTACTTGCTGTCCATCTGAGACTTGGAATTTCATCATTTTTAGGCAAAACATATATTTTAGCGGGCTTATCACAACCATAGTGTCAAAAATTATATATCTCACTAATTGGGGATATTAAAGTTGATTTAGTAATTAAATTCAAACCCCTGTAAATATGCCATATATGAGTATTTTTGAATTAAAGTTGATTCACACTCCATGGGGCCAAACACACCGAGAGGATTGCCAATCCAGGGGTTTCCAATCCTGCGGGTTGCCAATCCGGGGGTTCCAAATCCACGCTCCCAAACAGGCCCAAATCGTCCAACAATTATTCTAAAAATTTTTGACGGAATTTTAACCTACAGTGAATTTTGTCAATATCTCTCTGGGCTTCCCCGAGCCGATGTGTGTTAGTGACGTGGATCATCCTACATCATACAACCCTCTCCGATTATTCATCATGAGTTGTGATTGGACAGCTACTCCATCCAATTCATTTTTTTGGGGGGGCGCACGGAACATCCGAATGATGGCCCGCTATATCAACAGTCATGATCACCATGCGAGATTGGTAAGTACACCTTGAGGACGGAGCTGCATACTCCATCTCAATATATATATATATATATATATATATATATATATATATATATATATATATATATATATATATATACACACCGGGAGAAAGGGTGGAGGGGGAGGGAGTGAGAGATCTGCTCTGTTTGGACTTCGGAGAGAGGGGGAGAGAGAGCTGCCTTGTTTGGATCATGAGAATTGTCTGCTAACAAATACCAGGCATTTACAGACCTTTTGCAGAATTTCAGCAAACCCAACTGAAAAAGTTCTGGGTGTTGCTGAATTAGGCAAAAGGGTGCCCATTTCTCATAGAAAAAAAGAGAGGAAAGAAATCATAAAAAATGGTTTGGGAGCGTGATGTGGGGCCTACTTCCGCAGTTTCCATAGATGATGTTGCACAGGATTCAGGCCATGCACGCCTGCATGAGCTTGGTTACAAGCAGGAACTGAACCGGGATCTATCGTAACGATCTCAACTCTGTTTTTATTTTTTATTTTATTTTTGGATTTTGGATTGGTTTTTGTCAGAATTCGGTTTATGGGTCATGTTTGGAATTTCAGGTTGCTATCGAATTTCGCCTTTTCCTTTTCGATCATATCTGTTCTGACCGGGATAACCACCCTTTACAACACTGGCCTGACGTTTGGTGGACCCGTCTCCACAACATATGGGTGGTTCATCGCCGGAGCCTTTACCATGATCGTGGGGCTGTCAATGGCTGAGATTTGCTCTTCTTACCCCACATCGGGCGGACTCTACTACTGGAGTGCCCGGCTCGCGGGGAAGGATTGGGCCCCCTTTGCTTCATGGTTGACAGGATGGTAATTGTTTTGATGTCTTCTGCTATCGTTTTTTGACGTCAAACTGCCAATTTTCTAATTGGGTTTTCACTTCTTTTCGGGTTTTTTCTCGCCGTTTTGTTATTCATGTGCAAATAAATCGATTATGTATAAATGTAAATTTTTAACTGAAATTTCTAGTAGTGAAATGGAATTTTTTTGCTGATGGAGATGCTTAAGCTCCATTGGCTAAGGTAGCTCCAAACATAATAACCTTGAAATGATTTTGATAATAGTGTGTTTCAATGCTTCGTTGACTGATTTCCAGTAAAATGGAGCTGAGGGACTTTTAATTCATACGGCGACCCAACGCCAGTTATAGATCAATGTGTTTTAGGCTGGAATCGAAATGATCTGAGTTGCTGTTTGGGTCCACTCATTATGAATGGAGTGAGGCTAGCCGAACTCATTTCATTTCCACTTCATCGAATTAAATTATTGCAATTCAATTCAATTGATCATCCAAACACTGTGTAAGCTAATGATACAACAAAAAACCTTGATGTCTCGTATGGCTATTCTATCACATCAGCCCTTCCACTTCACCAATAATCAAATGGCTCAATCACCACATTAGCCATGAGTTTGTTACATTGCTTGATCTCTTCCTTGTTAACATCAAGAATAAGATTGATTTATATGGCATCTTATTCATTATTTGGATTTGGTGGAGAGTTCGTTACATGATGTTGTTACGATTGATCTTTGCTCTGTTAGAAAACTCAAAAATCATATACGTTGGTACAAGTCTTATCCCGTTAACTATTTTTTTTTGCTTTGTCAGAACAAAATAAGAGTAATTTGGGAATATATTGATTTGAGAACTCGGAGCATCTGAATGAAAGAAATCCCATTACATGTATATTTATATCTTCGTGATACTGAATTTATGTTTTCTTTACCATTTGGGAGTATATTGAATAAAATGTGGAATATTAGGAAGATAAATCTTCATTTCTTTAGCAATGCAGCAAGGTAATGGATTACCTTGAAAGTAATGCTGCTTAATTGTCGATCTGGTTAAGCTCGTTGCCATTTTTTACGTTCTTCTCATTAGGAATTATGTTTGGAGAACATTATGACTTTTTATTACTGGCCTGATTTTATTGAAATATTTCATGTACTTGAATTTTTAATTCAAAGTTTAGTGTCTCTTTGGATGCACCCAAAACACTAACATGAGCTTTTACGCGCCTCCACATTAAGATTTCAGGGGAAGTGGGGCCATTGGATGTCCCTCACAATGCAGATGGCCAGATTTGCAAAATGCTCCTGGCTGAGAAATTTACACAAAATGTAAATTGGATTATGATCACTAATATCCATCATCATTCTGTTCCCATTTTTGGGACAATTCGATCCAGCCCTTAAAGTTGCTTCATTTTATATTTCCCATTCCCTGTATCCGCAGTCTGTTTCTTTCCTTGCTCGAATCATCTAATGCTTTTCAATTGAATTTCATGCAGGTTCAACATTGTTGGACAGGTACTTCTTGAAAATAATCTATTTTGAAGTACAAAATCTCCATTATATACTGGAGGCCAATTTTCCTTTTCAATTTCATCCAAGCCATTGAATAACTTTTATGTTTGCAGTGGGCCGTTACGACAAGTGTGGATTTTTCACTTGCGCAATTACTTCAAGTGATAATTCTGCTTAGCACGGGTGGCAAAAATGGAGGTGGATATCAGGCTTCTAAATATGTAGTCATGTGCTTTCACGGGGGAATTCTTCTTCTACATGCCCTTATAAATAGTCTTCCGATTACATGGTTGTCCTTTTTTGGACAGATTGCTGCTGCATGGAATGTTATAGGTAAGAAACAGTGGCATTTCATGTGATGCTTGATCATTAAAAAAAAAAAAAACCAAAATTTCTTTTTGTTGGACCCACCAACGGCACTAGTTGGACTCACCTTTAGGCAATTAAAGCTATTTATCTTTTGGAACCTTAACAAGATGGGCTATGCCCCAATCTCTTCCCCATCAGGCAGTCTCACCCATCAAGAAATTTTATTTTATTTACTACTGATGGCAGTCGGAAGGTTAGGATCATCTGATGTAGTAGACTGAGGAAATGCTCAATCCAACATTGTTTGTTTTCTGAAGAGATTTCTAGTCCAGTCTTCATGATGTAATTCTAAGTAAATGGTCAATCCAACATTGTTTGTTTTCTGAAGAGATTTCCAGTCCAGTCTTCATGATGTAATTCTAACTCATGTTACTCAGAGGCAACCTGCCCTTAGAGCTCTAACCTTTTTGTGATTTGCAGGTGTTTTTGTACTTATGATTGTCATACCCACAGTTGCTACTGAAAAGGCTAGCGCTGAGTTCGTTTTTACTCACTTCAACACTGATAATGGTGATGGGATTCGCAGCAAACCATATATCTTTTGCCTGGGGCTTCTAATGAGCCAGTATACACTTTCTGGATATGATGCATCTGCTCACATGGTAAGAGTCTTTTCATAACCCTCGAAGATGAGAAGCTATAAACACTGTCGAACTACACTAAATAAACTACTTAAATACCCTTAAAGATTTGCTGGAGGATTGCTTTAGAAGATTTTCTTTAGATTTCTTAAATGCCCTTAAGTAAGCCAATGAAAATTTATCTTTTAAGGGTATTTATATCTTATAACAGGAGGAGAAAAACAAGTTATGTAATTTTAAAAGAGAAGGAAAAATAAGAAGTAATCAGCGTTATGGAGGAGGATTTTTTTAGAAAATTTCAATTAGCATATGAATTTTGCACTCTGCTGTTTCTGCTTACGCCAGAGTTTTGCTAAGCCCATATGCAGCTCTATGCATTGTTCTACATGTCAGGTGGGTGACACTCCAGCTATGCAGCAGGTGGACCTTACCGTGTGGATGACCTAACCTGAATCCCAGACAGGACACACCTCATGCATGTGGCCCACCTGATGAGTTTGTGGCCAAGTAATCTAATGGTGAGGCCCGCATGATGAGTTCAACGACCTGCTTTTGGGCCAGATCATTTATACAGCAGGGCCACCTAGTAAACATCTGGGATGTCCCATACCTGTGCCATACATCCATTCGTAGAGCTTCATGTTAGGAGGTGCTTGTAGTTGCTTAGGGACCATTTGGACACAACCTTCAAAGGAGCATTTTGAGGATTAGACCGCCTTTTGAGACCAAACCAGGGTTTTTTATGTGCATTTGGATGCACTTTGCAAACACCCGTTCCACCGTCCTGCTCAACAAAATAGGTGGTAAAATGCCGACTTGACGAAAACTAATCCAATCAAAAAATCATGGTGGAGACCTTCTCAAACCCCCTTTTCACGAGTGTGTCCAAACAGGCCCTTAGCAAAGCTCATTTATAGGCCAGGCAGTTGATTGAGGCCTACCCGAAACTGATATTTTTCATGTTTTTCCCTCATAAAGTTCTAACACCATGTTTTTTTTTTTTTTTTTTTTTTTTTAAATTTTTTAATTTTTTTTATAAACACATTTCTAGATTAGTAAAACCGAATTTGACATTTTTTTCCTGTACTTTTGCTTTCAGACGGAGGAAACCAAGAACGCAGATGTAAACGGACCAAGAGGAATAATAAGCGCAATCGGAATATCTATCATCGTTGGGTGGGGATACCTACTCGGTATCACATTTGCAGTAACCAACATTCCGTATCTTTTGAACAAGGGCAACGACGCTGGTGGTTATGCAATTGCCGAGGTGTTTTACCAAGCCTTCAAGAGTAGATATGGCAGCGGAGTTGGTGGAATTGTTTGCTTGGGAGTGGTTGCCATTGCCATTTTCTTCTGTGGTATGAGTTCAGTGACAAGCAACTCTAGGTACCATTATCTGTACCCGTATCTATCTTTCTGGTTGTTATTTACCAATCTGAACTTCTTTCATGCTTAGTTTTATAGAGGATCGTTTGATTGTTGTCCCAATGAGGCTTTGAGTCGACACAAGTGGGGCCATGTTCTGGTGTTCCGGAATGTTGATATGATGGGCCATACCATAGGAATGTTGATATGAAGGGCCAATGAATGAAAAACTAGGTTCTTCATATCCATTGCGGGGTTGATCAATCAATGGTCTCTCAATCCAGTCCCCACTTGTCGTAACTCAAATTCTGAGGATACGGTGAATATACTTTGTTAAGAATTGTACGACTGTTTGTAAATTCTAAGGCTGCAGTTTGATGCACTTTTGAATTGCATTTCAGTAATTGTTACAATGGTGAGGAAACCCACTTCTTCAACAAAATTTCGAAGTTCAATTAAGTAGTGAATCAATATGCAGCCTAAATCTAAGGACATGTTTGGATGCACAAGCAAATTGAATTGCGAACAGTCAGTTTAATAGGAAATGATAAGAACTAATGATGTTTCCTAGTATCCATAATGAGGAAGTGACCCTCAAATTGCGAATGAGTTTATTTTAATTTCAGCTCGGAAGTCACATAATTTCAATTTGGATCCCAATGACCTGAAATCAAAGCATTCTGTAACGGTAATGGTGGCCATAACAGCCACCATCGTTACCTTTATGATACAGGCTGTAGCAGCTGTTACGGTATCTTTATTTATTTATTTAAAAAAAAAAACCCAGAAACCTGTATCGACCCCATAATGAACTGTTACGTGCCCATTACAGTCTTTACAGAAGGCGTAATGGGCCGTTACAGGGTCTATAATGACCTTTACGGGTCATTTTGTCTGAAACAGTCATTATGGCGTTTACGACCCCGTAACGTGTAACCTGTAACGCTTGCCACCGTTATGTTTTCGTAACAGCCTTTACAGCCCCATAACGGCCGTTACGACACACCATGCCTGAAATATGAATTCTAAGGAAATTACAGTTTGGTTACTTGCACTTGCACCTTATTAGACTAATAATTGAAATGTGACCCGGCAGTGCATCCAAATGCCCCCAAATTCCTCATAAATACAGATTGCTTGTAATTCTTAATTTAGGAACAGGACGCAATTTCTATATATCAGTTTTTCCTTCATGCCTAAGGTGTCTTCCTTTGATAACAGGATGGCATATGCATTTTCAAGGGATGGAGCGATGCCGTTTTCGTCATTGTGGCATAAAGTGAACAAGCACGAGGTCCCCATATATGCAGTTTGGCTTTCTGCTGTTGTATCATTCTGCATGGCATTAACGGTACGCATTTTCTTCTCATGCATCCAAACCGTTCAGGTCCAAACGTTTGAACCTGGACCGTCTACTTAAATTACAATAATAAAGAATGACAAATGAACAAATTAGACATCCAAAACGCCTCTATTGTCGTGGCATTTTAGGTTTGACATTCATCAATGAAAATGTTTACTTTTAAAGAAGGGGCATTCTCTGGTGGCAACTGCACCACCGTAAGCTTACAGTGGTACCGGCCAGATGTGAGGTCCAATGATGCATTCATACAATCCAACCATCCATAAGATACATTACCTCAGAAAACCTCCGGAACCCAAAAATCAGAGGGGCCACAGCACAGGGAACATATTGAGGGGAAATGGTCCACCCTTGATTAGGTGGGTCTGACTAAGTAACAAATGGGGTTGAAGAAACTTGATCTTTCATAAATATTCCTAAAATTTTCACCCATAACTCATTAACTATTGTGCAATTGTACTTTTAATAGACAAAGCACCCATGTCAGTCACTTCTGGACTTGGGAACAAACACTTCTAGTGCAGTCCCGGTTTCTGACACCTACCCGTATTCTTATAGCTTTGATATAACCTTCTATTCATACCAGTGGCCATGATGAATGCCCTTCATCATGAGCTCAGATTGAGAATTTGTACAATATGTCCAGGTTTAAAGTTGGTACAAGTGGGGCCCAGTAATCCAAATAGTTCATATGATGGGCCTCTCTCTAATGGCCCTGTGACAAAATTGCCCCAGATTGGAATATCCTAGCTATAGAAGATTTGGCCTTTATTCAGTTGATTGACTACTATTGCTGTTTTTTGTATGTTGACCATCCATTTGCTTTGGGCCACCTATTGAAGTGTTGGTTTTTTCAATATGAGATATTCTTAGTCAATAAGCCACATAAAATGGGCCCATCATATCAATGGTTTGGGTCACCGAACCATGGGCCCCGCCTATACAAACAGAAAACTGAAACAGTACTATTCTACTTAGTACTATCTTGTTTTCTTTTTATAGACTCGCTGACTAACTGCGTCATTCTTATTTCAGTCTCTCGGAAGCTTAGTGGCATTCCAGGCAATGGTTTCAATTGCAACAATCGGGCTCTACATTGCTTATGCGCTGCCCATCTTCTTTAGGGTGACGCTGGCCCGCAAGCATTTCGTTCCAGGCCCATTCAATCTGGGCCGCTATGGTGTCTTGGTCGGTTGGATCGCAGTCCTTTGGGTGGTAACAATCACAGTTCTATTCTCTCTGCCCGTTGCATACCCGATCACTAAGGACACTCTCAACTACACTCCTGTCGCCGTTGGTGGCCTCCTCATCCTCACTGTTTCATCATGGATACTGAATGCCCGACACTGGTTCAAAGGTCCAATAACTAATATAGATGACTGATTGGAAATTTATGGGGATGGAAAATGTATTCTGCAATTATTCCTTTCTCCCCCCTTGTTGAATGTGAAAGAGAAATGTCAAATGGTTTATATTCTGCATACATATGCGGGCCACCCCATGAGTGGACTAGCCTGACCTTCGGGCTAGTGTAGTGTTCGAGGTGGACCCCACCTGATAACTTTCTCAGATCTTGCACACGTTGGCCCATTGTCTTCAAAAGGAACACACCAAACTACATGAGAAACTGAGAAGTGGAATCTGGTGCATTAGTGTTTAAGGGTGGCAATGGGTCCAGCCGGTGTGCGCCGGTTAACATCTAAGGCGGTTTTGGGCCCAAGCTAAATAGCTCGTGTTGGAAAATGTGGCTCGTTTAAGCAAATGGGTTGGGTTCAGATTGAAAATTTTCCAACCTGACCGGCTCATATAGCTTATCAATGGGGGTTGCACCGGATGATCGTACCCCACCCGGCCTAAAACTACGTGATTAGTACAAATGATGCATGTATGTTTACACAGGCAATGATCAGCGATGAGTAGGATGTGAGTCCTTATTCCATTCTCAAACCAGAGTGTGTTGGGTCAGGTGGGGTTGAACCTGATTCATTTACAATTAAATGGCTTGGGTCAGGTTGGGCTCAGGCATGAGGGATTTTAAATGGGTTGCGTCGTGCCATAGCATAATGGGTTACAGGTTGGGTTCAGACCAGAATTGGCGTTTTGTAAACGGGTTGGGCTCAGGCTGACACTGACACAACCAAACCCAACACAATGCCAAAAATAAAGATCAACGGCTCCCAAGATCCTACCACTGCTTGTACCATAATCTGTCCAGGCAGGGCTCTGTGGAGCCCACCGTGATGTAAGGGTTTTATCCGCACCATTCATTCCTTTTATCTGATAATTTTATGGCATGATCCCAAAAATGAGACAGGTCCCAAAAGAAGCAGCGGTGATAATGTCACCCATCGTTGAAACCCTTTTAGGGGCCACCGTGATGTTTTTTTTACCTTCCAACCTATCCGTATCCATATATATGGAATGATAGGTGGCTTAATCAAATCCCACCCCATCCCAACAACTTATTGGTAAGTTTCATCTCTGACACTGACATAACACGTGGCCCAATCAAATCCCGTAACATCCCAACGCTACCCAAACTATAGGTGTCACCGTGACAATGGGCGGCACCAAATTGTTTATCTTTATTAGTGGAATGTGTCCCATCATATTAATTTTAGATGTGATGCTTCATAGTCTCAATCTTAGATAACGCAGAAAGATATATAATATAGGTAGTTGATTATAAAACAAGAAAAGTTGGGTACTATGTCAATTACATGTGTTATTTTTGTTGAATGATATATATTATGCTGAATTTTTGTTATCGAAATCTTGTTGACGGTGTATCAATACATATTAAGGGACTCAACACTTCAACCTTCCCTCGCATGGAAACATACTGAGTAAGAGTGGACGAATATTCACA
The DNA here is from genome assembly GCA_021015155.1 of Magnolia officinalis. Lineage (NCBI taxonomy): Eukaryota > Viridiplantae > Streptophyta > Magnoliopsida > Magnoliales > Magnoliaceae > Magnolia > Magnolia officinalis. Next base: position 58,068,934 of record JAJHSJ010000016.1, on the reverse strand, counting down.
CATACGCCATAAAAACCCCCCCAATTAAATAATACAAGAGATGTATATTTGTTGCATGAACCTACTCTATAAAACCCTCAAATTAAAGAATACAACGGAGTTATATTTGTTCCATTTCTTGACCATCTGCTCTGATACCATGTCATCACTACTTCCTGTAAAAGTTGGAGCCGTCTAAGACCTGTAAATGTATATAATTAAATGCAAAGGTCTATGAGTGGACCTTTGCAAGGTCGGAAGCCGATTACTTCCTCTGGGATATAAGGATTCCATTAGAAACTATAGGATCATCATGATAAAAAGGAGAGATTTTAAAATACATTAAAATTATGTATTCAAAATAGCTTAGAAGTAAATAATAATAATAATAAAGAAGTGAGTAATATTTACAAAATCAAGCGTACGCTTGGCACCAAACGATACCCTAAAGATAAAATCATGCATCGCGCCAAACCGATAACTTAAAAACTCGAAAGCAGTCAAAATCCCCAAAATAAAAAAGGCAGAAAAAACAAAATTAGCGATTCTAAGGGCATTCCATTGCAGGAATCCCAAGCGTCGATCTACAAATAGGACAAACCGGTTTCTTCGAAAGCCACGTGTCAGCACAGTGGACATGGAACGCATGATTACAGGCCGGAAGAACGCGTGCAACTTGCCCTCTCTCGATCTCGTCCAGGCACACTGCGCACTCCGTCCCATCTACCACGCCTTCGCTACTCGGCAGCTTCTGTAGATCCGACTCCGATAACCCCTTCGGATCTTTTTGCGGGTGCCCGATTCCGCCTGTTCTCCTCAGGGAGCACCATAGCAATACCAGGTAGATGACAAAGATGGCGGCCATGCCGGCGCACGGTAGAACTATGAAGAAGAAGATGCGAAGAAACATTACTGGGGCTGATGCGTATTAGGCACCAAGCGTACAGTAGATCTTGAGGTGTCTATATTAATTTATACCGTGCTCGAGGAGATTATGGCGTATGATACAGTCGCGGATCCTTCTATTGGGTATTTTCCTCAATCTGAGCCGTCCAAATTGTGGGGCCCAATATGAAAGAGACCAAACCCAATAGATAAAATGAAGAAACGATACTAATGCTAAAAACATTCAACGGTTCAGATTCAATATGATAATTTCTACAAGCAGAACGGCTTGCATGTTTCCGTGGAAGTAATTTTTGTGTTGTTACCAACTTGCGCCGATGATCTGAACGGTTTGGATAAACTTATATGCGTACTCATGATGTAACGTGTATGTTATACGATGCTCTAGCAAAACATGGGATAAATTTCCTTTTCAGGAAGAAGTTTTCAACCGTACGCAGACTGTCTCCCGTGCTGTGATCTACCTAAAGCGGTTTTGCTAGCGACGCCGCCACCAGCCGTGGCTAGTGGTCGGTGCTATGTGGACCCCACTATGATGTATTTGTTTTATCCACGCCGTCCATCCATTTTTAAAGATAATTTTAGGTCGTATTCCCAAAAATGAGTTATATCTAAATCTCAGGTGGACCACACCATGGGAAAACAGTAGCGATTGAATGTCCACCGTTAAAAACCTCCTAGGCCCACTGTAATGGTTATTTGAAATCTAACCTATTGATTAGTTCATACAGACTTGGATGAAGGGAAAAAAAATATATCAACTTGATCAAGAAGTTTTTAATGGTAGGCGTTGAATCAACATTGTGCAGTCCACTTGAGATTTGGATCAACTTCATTTTTGGGTTCCTACCATAAAATGATCCGGAAGAATGGATGGACGGCATGGATGAAACACATACATCATGGTGGGGCCCATAGAGCACCGACCACTAGCCATTGGCTAGCGGCAGGGGGAGTAGCTAGGGGTGTACACAAATCGGGCAAGCCCGGTTAGCTCGCTCGACTCGGCTCAAAAAAGTCTGACTCGGCCTGACCTGGAACTGAGTTCGGATCAGGATGGGCCAATTTTCTAGGCTCGAAAGTGAGTTCAGGTCGAGTTCGGATACGTCCCAGTTCGGCCCGACTCGGTCCGAAATTCGACTCGCCCCGGCCCGACCCGACTAGGCCCGGCTCGACCCGTGTATGACTGTATTTAATTTATATAAAATATTTTATTTGATGCTTTGTCAAATGTATATAAATGTATGTAAATGTCCTGACTAGTTAGATTTTTTATGGAGTCTATATTTCAACTATCTAAACCGTTGATCGAGGGCCTTGTAATAGGACGCGGATTATCTGCCAAAGTCCTTCACATAAACTTGCTGTAAGGTTCGAAATTAGCCCGAACTCAGGTTCGAAACTGGCCCGAACTCGAAGGTTCGAACTCGGCCCGAACTCACGCCGGCCCAGCTCGAGCTGGAGACGTTGGCCCGGTGACTAGGCCGGTCGAGGAGCCTGAACGGGTTGAGGCCAGTTCGACTCGGCCCGACCCGTGTACACCCCTAGGAGTAGCCAATCCCTTTCCCTCAGTTTTGGGCTCGTGTCCTAATATGAGTGGGCAAAACAGATGGACGGTGTGGATAAAACACATGTATCACGGTGGGGCCCACAAAGTCAGGAAAAGGCTAGATTTTTTTTATGTGTCCATTAAGGCTAGTGGGGGCGCATATGATGAATGGACTGAATGGAGCATACAAAATGCAGTAGGCCGCATTCAAAGCCTGAAAATTTTTAGTAGTGGGAATCCCCATCACAGCTGTTCCCTGTGCCTTGATCCACACGTGTTTTGGATGGAATTGATTTTTTTGGATATTGAGTGAACATGAAGGGGCAAAAGTTATGGACGGAGTGGATGTGATCCTCACATCACGGTGGGTCCCACACAGTATGCTTATTCTAAAACAAAAAACGTTGCAACTGGCCTCCGCGTCGGAAGCGGAGTGCCTGTGGAACGGAAACGGATGGGCTACTCCCCTGCCGCCAGCCCGTGGCTGGTGGTCGGCACTATGTGGGCCCCAACATGATGTACTTGTTTCATCCATTCCGTTAATCCATTTTTAAAGATCATTTTAGGGCTTTATTCAAAAATGAATAGGGACATAAATCTCAGTTGGACCACACCACAAGAAAACAATAGTTATTGGATATCCACATTTAAATCTTCATAAGGTCACTGTACTTTTTATTTGACATCCAATCTGTTGATTAGGTAATAAAGACCCAAGATGAAGGGTAAAATCAAAGATCATCATGATCCAAAACTTTTATGGCCCCCAAAAAATTTTTAATGGTCGACGTTCATTCAACACTGTTTCCTGTAATGTGGTCCACTTGAGATTTGGATATAACTAATTTTTGGTGTAATATTATAAAATGATTTATAAAAATAGATGGACAGCATGGATGAAACACATACATTATGGTGGGGCCCACGGAGAACCGACCATCAGCCGGCCATTATGGTGGGAGTAGCCAATCCGTTTCCCTGTGGAACCCGCCACGGGGATATCCCTGTGGCATGACGTGACTCAAACTGTGGACCCACCTGGTTGCATGTGTTTTATCCCCGCTGTTCATCCGTTTTTTTAGGTTTATTTTATACATGAGCGCAAAAATGATGGAGATCTAAAGTTCAAGTGGACCACACAGAAAATTCCCTTTTGAAGAGTTGGAGGTCAAAGACTATAGTGTGTGGTGGTTTATAATTATACTACCCGTTATGTTGTGGCAACTCAGCCATGGGCCAATCTTGATCGTACAGATAGTGGCCATCGTTGTGAATCAACCATAGCCGTAAAAATTGCATTCATCAACTGTTATAAATAAGATGATTAGCTGTCCAAGTTCAGATAGCTAAGATTGTTTGATCAGCCATCCACATATGGACTTACAAATTAGATGGTTCAGATTGGCATCCACGTGTATGCCTCATATCATATACGGTGGATGCCAGGCTTGTGCTGGGGCCGAGATCTGTCCAAGACATGCCTACAAAGTAAGACATAGGCCTGAGCCGGCTTGGGTCATGATGGCCATGGGTGCAAGATCTGGGTTGCACCATTCATGGATCATGATTACGAGAAATGGCCTTGAAACTCCAAACACCCTAAACTGATCCCACCGATCTTAGGCCTGGCCCATGGGCTCCTACAGATAGCCTGAAACGGGTGCGATTAGTAAACAGGCTTAAATTTTAAGCTGCGGACCCTGTGTAATACTTTAATTGATAGGGAGTGGACCGCTGACATTTTAATTGGTATCAAGGCCCTGTGTAATACTTCTATTAGGTGGGTCCCCCACTGGACCCTATTTTATATTCATATGGGATTGTTTACTTGTAGCCTAGTACTCAGCCGCACAACAGAGTGATCCAGACCGTTCATCAAGTAGACCTTTCTGTTGGGCCACCAGTAAAATATCTCACTGATTTAAGATAAACACTATCCATGCATAAGAGTTGAAATCCGGAACCTTTTTTTTTTTTTTTTTATTTTTAAACTCACCTTATTATGGTTGATAAGGAACTCAGATAAGTTGAGAATCTGCAATTTGGTCCATCTATGAGACCTTATGGATGGATGGTCAAGATCATGACGTGGCAGGTGGGGATGTTGGATCAGGACTGCCTGTCCACGTTGGTCCTGCCCAAGGATGGCCTGTAAACGAATCTAGAACGAAATAAAAGTCAGTTGTAAACTAATATCAACCATAGTTAAAAACAGTCCATTCGATTATTCTATTTTCCATTAGGTACAACACACATTTCATCTGATACCATGAAAATATCACACTAATCTGATCATCTTAACCATCTAATCAGTGGCCTCTAATATGGATGGTCAAGATCATTTATACAAAATTAGGTATAACCATCAATTCGATCCATCTATTTGATAGTTTCCATCATGTCTAAATAATCGCTATAAGTTATATTACTACTAGTTGCATACAGTTACAGTGGAGCGCTTGAACTGTGCTAGACCGTTCATTAGGTCCAATGAACATTTTGTACTTTACCATGCGAATCTGACAAATATCAACCGTTCAATGAATGGTCATTCATTTGGATGATCAAGACCATAATAGATTTCTTATGATTCTATAGAATCGCTTTTATTAGGCAACCATAGCCTCCATCCCATCCATGGCCTGAAAAATGGTCTGCTTATAGCTAATAAATTCAAATCAAGGAAGGATTGGATCATCCAATCAGTGCAGTTTTTGCATGGTAGCCTAGTAAGTATGTCCTGGGCTCAATGGACAGTTCAGATCGATTGATTGGACTGTCTAACTGAACTTATGCAACTAGGAGCACTATTATAAATTATAATGTTATGAAAGTGTTCTATGATCTGATTAAAGCTACTCTTAAGTAGTAAGCATTCTCTTATAAGGCTACATAAAAACCAGACTGCAACAACATCCAAGCAATATAAAACAGTATCGAGTCTTCTTCCAAGATCAAACAACTTATTAAGAGATTGAGCTTGAGTGAACTCCTTCATAGCTTCCTCACAAATCCATCCTACTACAACCATCCATTGCTGGCCCATTTGGGATGTAGAACTTGCAACCATGGCGACATGCATTTGGACGTCTATCGAATTCACTCGATCCGATTTCCGTCGTCCAACTGAAATGAGCTGATGTCAAAGTCGGGGTCCATGAGCTGGGCCACATCTTGTACCTGAATTCACCAAATTAATTAATCTATAATGGAAAATTTTGACAATGTCGTAATTCATTTGTTAATTGATCATATAAAAACATATAAATCTGCATCTAATCTAACTGCATTAAGATGATTGGGTGGCTTAGTACATTTTACAATTGCATGGGTTTTTGGGATTCATGGATGACTTACATTTAGAGGTAACGTATGCATGATGCACCTAGAGGCTAGAGAGGTTTTGCTAGGATAAATCTGGAGGTATCCTATATTGGTTGATCTTCCTATTAGCCCAACCTGAACAGTGGTTGGGTTGGGCACGAGTTTCAAATCCTCTAGCTGACCCTCTAGCTGACCTAGGTTGGGCTGATTTGGGTCGAGCCCTTGGGCAACCTCACCTACCTACAGCCCAACCTATATGTACTATATATATATATATATATATATATATATATATATATATATATATATATATATATATATATATATATATATATATAATATATATATATAAGGTATGACTAATATTTATTGATCTCTAATCCATGTTACGCCCCTCACATTCTTAGCTCTTCATTGAACATTCGCCAGTCGCCACTTACAACTCACTAGTCATGACTCTATTAGAAAGCCTAGAATCAGTTACAACATGTTCATGGACCACAAAACACCAAAGCTCTATGGAGCCTACCATGTCATATGTGACATTCACTCTATCAATTTCTTTTAGTTTTATTTGCTTATAACTGGTGATTGTAGACTTAAATTGTGTTACTTTAATAGTAACATCTGTTGCTTTAATGATATTATTTGATAGTTAGATGTTTCTTTTGACATATTAATTTATAAGTTGTAGGTGTTAATCCAACCAAACCCGAATTACAATACAACTGAATATTCAATACCTTAACCGAACCCAACGCAACCCACCCAAGGGTTGGGTTGGGAATTGGGCTAACTCATCTAAAGGTTGCTTGGGCTGACCCTCAACCGAACCCAACGCAACCCACCCAAGTTGAATACCTAGTCCAATAGAAATGCATTAAGATGTATTCTAGCAGACGTGCCTAAATATTTGTGCAAGCTTACATGAAAGAAAATTAGCAAACATACCCTAGCATAATCCAATTATAGCTGTGAATATGCATGGTTAGTACATTTGAATATATTCATATGTACTAATTAACATGTATGATCGATGCAAGTAGCTGTTGGCTACTTTTACCTCTGCAAAGCATTTTTCGGTCGTTTCACTTCTTTAATGTAATCGATAGATAGCCTTACTTGTTAGTAATGTATTACGATAGATAGCCTCTCTTGCGAATCATTCTTTTTTATGAATAGCCCACATCAAGGCATGGTATGAGAGAACCCATGCAACAAAGGCTTTATAGGGCCACATGAAGACATTGCGCCACCTCATGTTAATACATGAACCCAAGAACAAATTGATCTAAAACTCAAGTAGGCCACATTACCCCAAAATTTTCGGGAGCTTCAAATTAGATTTTTGAGAAATTGGAATTTCTGGACCATTCATCAGGTGGGACCCTACTGTTAAAGTGTCAGGCCAGTCCACTCATCACGTGGGAGACGTGAGTTGATGGGTCACTTCTTGTTTTTAATTTATTAATTTACTCAGGTATGATTAACCTGATGCTATCACTCCTTTTAGCTTGATAATATTCTTTTTTATTTTGATTATACAAAGTGTATCTAAGTATGATTTCCTGACCAAATTAGTGGTGGACAAACAAGTGACTCTTAAAATGGGAAATGGTCAATATCCATATTCAACAAACATATATCTACAATTTAGATATGATTTATGGTAAAATATTTACAATTTTTAACTATATTAATTAATCAATTTAATTTAATTATACTTTATCTTTTACAAGATTTCCCTATATAATTTTAATTTCCTGTTATTATCTCTTAATCGCTTTTATATTTGATTTTAGTGGTATTTTAGGATTTTAGTTGAAAAATGTCCACTACTATGACTGAAATATTGGAGAAAGCTTAAAAGTTAATATCTATTAATATTTACTTTTAGATGTTTATTTCAAAATCATATTTGTTGAACAACCTAACCTGATTCATGGACACTTGTCCATTCCAAAAGGATTGTTGGATATATTCAATTTTAACCGTCAAATATATCTTCACTAATCAGATAATCAAGTGCGATTTTATTTTTTTTTAAAAATATATCTTTATTAATTAATTTATTATATAAGATTAGAACTAGGTCTTGTCAAACTTCACCAAGTTAGGGAGGTATGTGGACTTCACCCGCCTTCGTGTGTTGATGTTCTCAGCCATTGGAGCCGTACATTCGAATGGCCATATCATGGATAACCCATTGCCCATAAGCCAATTCGGAAAGTTCCACTACTGGGTGCCTACAACTTCCATTTATTGGATGGTCAGTATAAGCATTATATTCTAAAATTGCATTGACCGTCCAATTGATGTATACTTTTTGCATGGGTGTAGACGTTCTAGTGTAGTTTGATTTTGGCCAATGAACAATCCAAGAGATGGACAGTCCTGTGGACGGACCAGATCATTGATCACATTCCCTGATGAGTGCTAGTAAAGGTGGGTGAATGCTAACATACTTCTCCATCATGGTCTAACAAAAATCCAAAAGCATATAAACATGAATAAATTCACATGAGCATGCATGGGTTTGTTGGTACATTTTGGGACATCCACGTAAGCAAGGTAATATGTATGCACGCATGCATTTGGACCGGTATGTTCATGCTGGCATGAGAGTTTAAAAACTTGTGAAAATCTCTCCTTCTCTAGAAAATCTTTTAAAATAATGGGAGGAAATTTTTTCTATTTTGAGATAATTCCATTTATTTCATCCTCAAGAGGCATTGGACTGGGATCCTCTGCAACACCTTGCGTGGGTAAGATCCAGTCCGTCCATCAGGTTTTATATTTGAGCCTAGACTCTGGGGCAAAATTTCAGGCAGATGCACAACTAAGGTGGGCCACACTATGGAGAAAAATGGGGATTGGATTCCAACCGTAGGTTTGTGTGTGGGGCCACCATGGTGTGTATCATTCATCAAACTCGTTTATAAGGTATAAATCACTAGGAGGAAGTGAATGTACAAAAATCAACACCATCACAGGGGTTTTAGTAGCGATTTTACATTGTTCCCATTGGTGTATCGGCGAAATTTTGCATGTACAATTCAAATAAGACTGATCAGTTGATGGACGGAGTGGATATACATACACAGTATGGTGGGCCCCACAGCGCTGGGGTGTTTTACGCATGCACAGTGTAAAACAGATGTGGTAAAGGGATTCCGGACTGAGATATATGTGAGAAATGCAATGATGGGCTTTCAAAATGGGCCCCCACAGCTCAAAAATCCGTCCGTCAGCCGGTGGGCCTCACCGCCTGTAGTCCACAGCCCAAAAATTAAGACCTTCTGGTCATTTGGTTTTGCCACACATGTAAGTAGAGATGGATAGTTAAAAATCAACTCTCCTTCATGTGTGACCCACCTAAAAATCAGACCACCTGCATTTCAACACCACATGAGCAGTGGGGCCCACCAGTTGCACGACCCAGATCACCAAGGCACACCCATATACTAAAAACCTCCATTAAATCACTGACCTGATGTTTGAAAACCAAATCTCCAAGATCACCTTCATCAAACTGAGGTATGAATGAGCTGTTGGCAAATGGTGAATTCTTCAAAACATCTGGTAACAGGCTATCACTCTCCTTCGGCATCGTAAAACTCCCACTTGCAAAATCATTCTGTTGTTGGATCTGATCACCGAATCTTCTTGGCAACTGATTGGTGTTTGCGAACCTGCCGAGAGAGGCCACCCCTTGATTAGCATAACCCAAGTTTGATCCACTATTAATCTCATTCATCAGATTATTACTCGAATTGGGATTATTCGATGCTTCAGCAATCGGCCCAGCCTGAGTTAGCCCATATAGACCACCGGTGCTTGTAAGCCGAAGCCCGCTGTAATTACTGCCTGAATTAGGTGGGGGTTGGCAGCGGGCCGCAAACGATCCTGAATTGCCGATACTCGAAAGGTGGCCTTGAATGCTCGGCATGCCGAAGTTATCGAGTGGACCATTGCTGAGGAGTCCTGACTGCAACTGTTGTGGCTGATGGACCATCTGCATTGTTTCACTGCTAAGAGGCAATGGGCCCACCCTCATCTGATGTGTGACCAGCCCACGTCCAATTGAGCTCCCATCGCACTGCATGAGATGAGATTGTTTTGGGTCTATACTACTACCACCAGGCAGCACTTGGTGCAAGTTCCCTTGGCCGTCGATCATCGGTGAGCCGTACCTTAATCTAGCCATGGTGGTGTTGTTGTTTTGTGCTTCTTGATTGATCAATTGCATCTGATCAATGGATGGAGTGGGAGCATTGGGATTTTGCATGCGTCCCGGCAGCAGTGGCGTGATAGTCCCATCAGGTTGCGATGATCTGAGAATTGGGGATGGCCCACCTGATCTTGGAAATCAAAAACAATTGGGGATGAATGGATCCGATGTTCGGTTTTAGTGGCCCACCAGAGAAAGAGCTTGACAGGCTGGAGTGGGATCGCTTTGCATCATTCAGCCTTCGTAGCAACAGACGGTATTTCTGCAATCAAACGTTTAAAACTGTCTTGTAAATCGAAAAAATAAACTTTGTAACAAAGACAAGATAAAACTGTCTTGTAAATTGAAAAAAATAAACTTAGGGCCCGTTTGGATACCAGCAAATAAGTTACTTTTTCTACTTATTACAGTATATAACTTATTTCAGATAAGTAAGTTTGGTTTATGATTAGTTATAAGTAACGTTTTACTTAAAAGTACTTAATCAATGCAGTTAATTTTTTTTAAGCTTTTCTACTAATTTTCATAAGTTGCTGAAGAGAGGCATAGGAGAGACGAATGAGAATAAGTATGTTATTTACAAAACAAACTTATCTTCTCAATAAGTAGAAACTAATATAAGCTACTTGTGGCATAAGTAACTTTTCTTAAACAACTTATGATCCAAACACCCCCTTATTTACATAAGGTGCAAAAGATGAAATCACAATCGCCTTCATTTGTATTCAAATTGAAGAACTATGCTCCACATTATGCAGAATAACGAAGCTAGGGCCTGTTTGGAAATGTCAAAATTCATGGAAATTAAATTTCATTTTCATGGATATGATATTCTTGTTGTTTGTATTGTAAAAAGTAGTCCAGGTCTCTGTTGCCTTATCAACAGGTTGGATGGCCCAGATGAACGTGGGCCTTAGGAAGTTTCCAACAGTGGGTCTCAATATCCTCACTTTCATTCTTTCATTTGATTCGCCCATTGCACGAGCCATGAAATGATAGAAACTACATATAGATATCATTCGAATGAACCAAAATCAAGATAGTAACCCTTCTCTAAAATTCATGAAAATGAAGAAATTACAAGCATTCGTGCAGCAAACGGAATTCAAACCTGTAGATGGCTAGCGACATTTTCTCTTGTTAGACCTGGAACATTCATGAGCTCCAGTATTTTCTTCGGGACTGCCTCTGAATCCAATAATAGAGGGTATGTGAGAACACATGAAACACAACAGGAGCTTAATAACAAGGGAAATCACTGCAGCGATCGTACATATGGAGCTTGTGTATAGTGATCACTACCATCGATTTGGTGGGCCATTGCATGATCATGGACCCTATTCAATTTATGGCCTGAGAATGGGATTGTTAACACAAATGGCACAGATTCATCCATGTGGTATCCCGCCAGATCAATGGTCATGATCACTATGTAGATTTGCAGCATGCTAGGTAGAGATAGTTCATGTATCTCACGGATAATAAAATCAATGATCAATTTCAAGAAGGGATCTTACTATCAAACCCCAATTGATCAACGGCCTCCAGGAACTTAGTGTGAAGTGTCAAATGCCAAACCACTCGTGGCTTCTTCTGGGAAGAAGAATCCTCATCATTATCTTCCTCATCACAGTCTTCATTATCCTCAAGATCTTCCTCTTTCTTCCTCTTAGGCTGCCTGTAATTTCCTTCATTTACTGAGGATGCGCATTCAACCTCCTCCTCTGATGCCTTCTCAGAATCTTCGACGCTGCCCCCTTGCTCGGTTTCCTTCGACGCAGTCCTCTTCTTCCGAACGACATGCTGCCAAATGTTCTTGAGCTCATCGAAGCATATGGGTTTCATAAGGTAGTAGCAAGCTCCATGTTCAAGCCCTCTTACCGCCACCTTCACCGCCGTGTCGGCCGACATCACTTCCATTACAAGATCCAAGTCAATCAATTGTTTTCAGAGAAGAAACCCCCCAAAAAAATTATTAAATTAAATTAGAAAACACTCACTAATCACAGGGAGGTCTAGTTCCAAGCCAACAAGTTCAAGAAGCTTAAACCCATCCATGTCGGGCATGTGAACATCTGTTAGAACAAGATCAAACCTGTCTTTCCTCTCTCGGAGCATGGACAAAGCAGTCTTTGCATGTTCACATGTTGTAACTGAAAGAAAACCAATCAGACAATCTTTAAGAAAGAAATGCCCATAAACAAGATGAAACCCTATAACCACCATTAATAGTCCTAAAAATCAACCACTGAAATTGCCTAATAAGGCATCTAAAACAGCCCATTGTTTCTTTTAATTACTGCTCAAATTTCAAAGGATTTGAATGAGAAAACATGCATAAGATCCTTAGAAATCACCGAATCGAATGAGAGACATCATCCGAAGTGACCAACAGGCAATACAATACATCCAGTCTACGAAAATATTTAATCTAATCAAAGACAATTCCATCGACACCATTTTTCTTCAATTATCTCTCTTAATCTTCATAACACACATCAAATCGAGATCAGAACACATCTAAATGAAAAGGCCCACATCTTAATATAACATTTAAAAAAAAAAAAAAAACAATACCCATGAACAAAAACTCCCTAATAATACTAACTGCAGCAAACAAGTGAGAGATGAAAAAAAAAAAAAAAAAAAAGAAAAAAAAAAAAAAAAAAAAAACCCTAATTTTAAAACCATCATGAAACAAAGAAAACAACTCAAAAAGAGAAAATAAAAAAGATATCAGTAGGATCATATCATTCATATTCAAAACGTTCATATCATAACTTCAAAACCCATTTAAATAAATAATTTTTTTTAAAGGAAGAAAATACCCCAATGCCCAAAAAACCATACATACATACATGCCTGCATACATATATACATATTCAAATGCAGGTATGCAAAATAAAATAATAATAATAGAAAAAAAAAAAAAAAAAAAACCTAAACATCAGTAGAGAAGAGAAGAAAAGGCTATACATGCAAGTCCTCAGCATGGACGGTCCTCATACCAAACATGAAAATGTCCCACACCCAGAGAGAGAGAGAGAGAGAGAGAGAGAGAGAGAGAGAGAGAGAGAGAGAGAGAGAGAGAGAGAGAGATCTCAAACTGATACCTTGATATCTACATGTGACAAGCTTCTCTTTCACGACCCTCAGGCAAGTCGGATCATCATCGACGACTAGAACTCGGAGACCGTCTGGGAACATTCCGGAAGGCGGCGACTCGCCTTCCTTTAGTTCCCCTTCTTTCCCACTCCCCATCTGCCAAAGAATCCAAGTGATTTTCAAGAAAGAAGGAGAAGAAATCTTTCACTGCAGAAGTAGTGAATAAAAATAGGAATAGAAAGATTCCATGCATGCAATTTTCCTTTATAAAGCAAAGACATCTTTATTACATAAACGAAGCTTTTATAGAGTTATATAAAAATAAATAAAAAAGCTTGTAAAAAGAGAGTATGTATAACAAACTTACCATACAACGTGGTGTCTGTGGCCCATCTTGATGTAATCCGCAAATTCAATCCATCCATAAGGGGAAACCTTTTTAGTTCACCTTGTATCCCAAAAATCAGGTCTATCAAAAACATAGGTGGGTCTCACCACATGGAATGGTTGGGATCGGATGCCACCGTCCAAATATTCCCGATCATGTGTGGGGCTCAAAGTGTTTTGTATATTTCATGTAATCCATTCATAAGGTATGTCCCACAAGGATGAATTGGATATTCTAAAATTCAGACCATTCCAGAATTCAGGTGGGGTACACGATGTAATTTAAGAGGTTTTAAGTATGATTTTACATTTTGTGGCCTAATTAAGATTTTAATAGACTAGATGTTTGGGATCTGCAGATAAAACGAGGGGGTCACGTAATGGACGGATTGGATGTGATACGAAGATCATGATGGCCCCACACACAGCGTTGTAGAATAAAGTTATTCTAGCGACGTTAGAAAGGAAGTTGCCTCGGATATATAAGATATTGTTAGAAATATATGTGATTTTGTTAGGAATGGGTTGATCGTGTAATACAATTACGCCCTAACCTTTCGGTGCATGTAATTAGGAGAGTAGAAAATTACCAAAACTAACCTCGTTTTTATTGGAATGGCAGAAATATCATTACCGGGATGCTGTGCCCAAGGAGAGATTGAAGGGGGTGATTAACTGCACACGTGCAAAAGTGGAGCACCTGTGCGGGATCTGGGCCTTTCATCAGGTGGGTCCAGCGAATGCTTGCCTTGACCCAAACCTCAGGCCGTTTGTACTCATTAGTGGTGGCACGCGTATTAGAAAGCTGGAAGGTTTAACTGTCCGTATGTATTAACTTCACACGTGCGGCAAACTTGATGGGTAGACCCTTCTTGGGAGCGGATTGGGCCAGATCGGGGTAACACCGAGTTCGGTCAGACCTTGACCGTGGGACTCACGTTGGCTTATTTCATGTATATCCACTCCATCCATCCATTTTTCCAGCTTGTTTTATGACATGAGCCCAAGAATGAAGCAGATCCAAATCTCAGATGGACCACACGACAGGAAATAGTGGTGATTGACCATTAAAAACTTCTTGTGGGCCACAAGAGTTCTGGATCAAGCTGATATTTGTTTTTCCCTTCATCCAGGTCTGTGTGACCTTATCAACAGGTTCGATTGCAAATAAACATCACGGTGGGCCCTAGGAAGTTTTCAAAGGTGAGCTTTCAATCATCACTACTCCCTGTGGTGTGGCCCACCTGAAATTTGGATCTGTTACAGTTTTTTGGGACAGCTGGAAAAATGGATGGAAACACATACATCAAGGCCTGGCTGAATCCGCTCCCCACCATCCTTGGGGTTTGTCCTGGTGGCCTCTTCTAGACAGGTGACTAGCTAGGATACCCACACGTGTGATTTGTTAGCACGTGTACCAAAAATGTCGCTACTTCCACCTCACCTCAACGCAAGTAGTTTTTTTTTTTTTTTTTGGCGAGTAGCCTCATGAGTTGAGTGGACCACATTGATATCTTTTCCTTTTTATGTACACGGACACATCTGATGAGTGGCTAAGATCCACAAACGTGTGCCTTGTTGGAGAGTTTTCAAAATATCAGGGATATTTGCTGCACTGTGCACAAGTGGGCCTTTAGCTTTTAGTAATCCTGACCATCTATCTAATGGGGCCCACAAATGATGGTATGCTCCGAAATCTCCTTGGTTCAATAATCCTAATCCTTTTATTTGATTGTACATTTTATGGCAGGGCCCATCTGAGCAACTGTCTGGACCGTTGAACCATGGGATCCACTTTAATTTACAAAATGAAAATCCAATGGTACTACACATCCTCCAGTATTGAATGATTTCTCCTAATTTTATAGCTTGAGTACATTTTTTAAGAGAAGGATATTTAACCTGAGTTTTTATAAGCCCACACGTGTGTACAAGGCAGCTACATGCCACACATGTACCAACGGGTCTGCCTTTTGGCGTGTGCATAAGCCATTTAAGTCTGCTTTCTTCCCTTAAATTAAGGACGGCATTTAAATAGTAGATTGGCACGAGTTTTACAATGTGGCTGTCCAACGGCCATCAACCTTTTCTCCATTAGTTGTCTATTTTCTCTTGCATAAGCAATGGTACAATATATATAAAATGAAAGAAAATACAATAATAAAGCATTATGATCATGCCTTAATAGTAGATTGAGATAGGGAAGGATGTCTGGTAACTCTTGTGACATTTTGGTCTCGTTCTAGCTTAAAGGTAGACAGCCTCTGTTTCAACATTAAGCTTGTGTGGTGTGCACATGTCAAAATTGACAAACAGAGTTAGTAAGACACCCAAGCATTTGTTGTGAATTGATGATGTGTGGGGTCTTAAAAGCTTAGGCCACCACTGTCCACCATCCATTCCTTTTCAGTAGGATGTGGGAGAGAGGAAATGATAAGTGGTAGTAAAAGGCTTATCTTTTTGAGATAGAGCTTCCCTTAGTTGATGGCTTCAACTAGACTAAATTACTTAAATTCATTTTATTTGGGCTTAAAACCCTTCCTGGTGTCCTTTAATAGTATATAGTTTTATTTTAGCAAGTCTTTTACATATGCTAATAAATCTAGTGTAGTGGGTACTTGCAATGCACATGGCGAGAGGAAGTGAATTCCAATGTAAACCATAATCAGAACTCAATCAACAGTTAACATTCCACATATCGGATCGTGAAATGTGTAGATAAACAAGTTTAACAAATAGAAACCACAATAGATTTAGTGCATACTTTAAGCCATGCGATTTAAATACGCACATACCAATGCTTAAAGATAATCAGTCATGAAGATGAACGGTCTTGATTGGCGACCTATATGTTTGATGACATGGATTGCTCTTGGCTCACCTTCTCCCCAAAACTTTATCAATGTGTGCGCAATATTGGATGGAAAGCCTCACACAATATTAAGCATGGTGAAGAGGGCCAAGGATGGTCCTTAATTTATAGCCCTTGGTTTCTTTCCTATCATAAAAGCAAGAATCATAAGGTTATTCATTTCCCTTTCTCAGCCATTAAAAGTATGAAACCAATGGGAGCTAACTAATTTATATAAAGTCGATGTTTTGAGAAGAGAAGAAAAACCATGTATTGCATGTGGGCCAAACCATTTGCAAAAGCAGTTAAAATAGGTATCTTTGGCAGAGATATCTTCTTAGAAGACAGCTTCAACTTAGAAGTTATCTAAATTGCTTAGACCCATTCCATGTCCTTTAATAATGCATAGTTTTAGAAATTTGAAAACTTAATTGTCATGCAGATCTTTACTTAGCAGTTTTCGTTAACCTATATATGGTAGAGATAGTAAGAATGAAAGAAAATGACTATTATACCATTTAGGCAGTCAAAAATGAAATAAAAATATAAACTCTATTGTGGTTTAACGCACATCGATTGTAATGGTTTAAGAATATTATGCTCTTTAAGAGTCGTTCACAAAGATCTCACCATTGACAGATGTGATCAGGACCTAATCACTAGGTGAAGTGAACACAAGGCTCAATGGATCCACTATAAAAAAGTTAAATAATAATAATAATAATAATAATAATAGGAGAATCCCTAGGCTCACCATCTATGGTGGGACCCACTACACCAACGAAGGGTTAGAATATTTTAATCTATGGATTTTATTTCTTTTTCAACAGCCTTCATTCATGGGTGGTAGAGGTGTACATAGCTAGCTCGGTTAGCTTGTTCAACTCAACTCGAAAAGCTCGGTTCGAACTCAACTTCGAATCGAGTTGAGCTGATTTTTTGAGCTCGAAAATGAGTTCAAATCAAGTTCAAGCTGGCCCCAACTCGACTCGACTCAGAATGAACCCAACTCAAATCGAACTCGTATTGAACCAGTTCGGCGACTCGGTGTTGGGATTTGTGTTGCTGAATCACACAAATATGGATCTAGGATAGCAATCCAATGGCGCCAAGCAATCACAAGAGAACATAAAGATTTAACATGGAAAACTCTTGCTGGAAAAAACCACGGCACAAAGCAACAGATCTTCACTATGAAAATAGAAATTACAAAGAGAAGATCTGTCGCTTTGTACTGTGGTTTTTTCCCGCAAGGGTTTTCCATGTTAAATCTTTGTGTTCTCTTGTGATTGCTTGGCGTCATTGGATTACTATCTTAGATCCATATCTGTGTGACGCAGCAGCACAAATCCTAATAAGTGGTATCAAAGCAATCGTTGGGACACAAATCTGAATCTGAGGGATAAACAATAATATTAAGACTTTCCAAAGGAGTTCCAGGGTTTCTAAAAGGATTTTATGGTTTCTAAAATGTGTAGCAAGGGTGATATTCGAAGTTGTTCGAATCCGGTAAGTACTTTCTCTGTGTAATTTCTATTTTCATAGTGCAATTTTGTCGCTTTGTGCTGTGGTTTTGTCCTGCAAGAGTTTTCCACATTAAATCTTTGTGTTTCTCTTGTGATTGCTTGGTGTCATTAGATTGTTATCCTAGATCTAGATTTGTGTGATTCTGCAGCACAAATCTCCAACACTCGGTTACTTTGATATTGATGTTGCTCACCAAGTGTTTGATGAAATGACTCAAAGAAGTGTGGCTGGTGGCAAGGAAGGTATGTATATGAAGCCAACACCCTTTTTTTCTTGATTTTTATGTTGCTTAGAAGGTGTTTGATAAAATACCTGTAAAACCATTGTTGTAGTTTCAAATTCAATGAAATTTGAAGGTGCAGTCCAGGTGTTTATGAAAATGATAGAATGGCAAACTCGGCTCAACTAGCCCGAGCTACTAATTGAACCGAGTCGAGCTAGCCAGTCAGGCTCGAGGAACGAGCCGAGCTGAGTTCAAGCTAAGGTCAGCTAGTGGCTGAGCCGAGTCGAGCTGAGGGCAGCTCGACTCGGTTCAACTCGATGTACACTCTTAATGGGGGGCCCACTGTGCAAGATTTAATTTAGAAAATGACACAGGGGAGGACGTGAGGTTGAGCACCGTCTTCCTCAAGAGGATAACTATTCCGAATCCACGGAACTTCTCTGGACTCCTCACAGAGACTTCTCGAATCTACGAGAAAAGAGAGCAGAAAATATAAATAAATTCTATATAAATTCGAAATAGCTTAATTAATTCATAAAAACGAGTTCACAACCCTTTAAATAAGGGTACTAAGCAATGGGAGAGAAATCAGAATCAAACTACAACTAGGACTCCTAGAATTCGCGACTTACTATAAATAGTAAACTTACTATTTATAGACGGTCGTGATGTCTACTAGTGCGCAAGGTTTTCGGCCAAAAATAGTAAGTGTCCTATTTGGCTTCACCAACCCGTTCTCCTAATTATTCTAAGCTCTTTTCACGTTGGGCGCAACTCCTAAAGCCCGAACGGATGAAGAGTTATAAGCAAACTAAAACTTACTATTTATAGTAAAAACGAAATTGAAACAGGGAAACGACCATCAAATCAGGGGTTTCTCACAATTCCGAGCGTCGCAACCCGGCGTAGCAGGGTTGGTTGGCTAAAGTAGCTCGTTCTACCCCAAAAATCATATATTTTTCGTCCGCTAACTCATCCCAGATTGCGAGATACGCCTGATTTAAGGTCTGATGGTCCAGATCACTTCTGTCGCCGACCGGGCCTTTTCTGATCCATCTTTGCCATGTAATTGTCCGCGACCCGCTCTACATCAGAAAATCATTTTCTTTTTCTTCCATTTTACCTTCTTTTATTATGGTCAGACTCTATGATAGCGTGGTAAACCAGAACCATGGAGCTACATGGTGTAAGGACCCTATGAGATCTACTATAATTTATGTGTTTTGTCCATGCCATTTATCCATTTTGTTTATCCGTTTTAGATCCTGAGCTCACAATTAAAGCATATCTAAAACTTGAGTAGGCCACATCACAAGAAATCATAGAGAAAATTATGTCAACTATTAAAACCTACCTAGGGCCCACAGTAATGTTGATGTGTCATCTAATGTGTTTATAAGGTTGCACGGCTTGGACGAAGAGAAAACACAGATACTAGGTTGATCCAAAACTTTTGTGGTAGCCATTCAATCTCCATTATTTCATGTGGTGTCTCTCACTTGAGCTTTGGATATGATTTCATTTTAGGTTACAAAATGAATGGACAACATGGATAAAGCATATACATCACAGTGGGACCCACAAAGTCCTGCGTGGTGGTTCTGATTATCCTATTTCAACAAACACGTGGTGACAAATCAGAGATTAAGATTGTTGGACCAATCTGATTTTGGGATTGACTTAGCAATGATGGGTCACACAATTTATTTAATTTAATTTGAGTTCATGTATGCCATGTGTACAATTTTTATCCCTAACATGGATAGTTTATCTCAAAAATCACTCTATCCCTAGCATGGATAGTTAGTCTCGAAAATAACATGTATTAGACAATTCTATTCTTATAATCTGCAGCCATTTAAGTGATCGATTGGAAACAAAAGCAATTAACGGTCAATTATAGACAAGCAATGGACAGGATCCTCTCATGGGTTTTATTTTTAAAATACAGCCATTTGTACTGGTGATAGTATATGTGTGGACCCAATCGATACATCACCTTGTCATGTGTCCTGTGGATTGATGATTCTACCAAATACCGCTTCCTCCGGTTCACTGTATCATCTCCTCACAACTGTTGTGTTCTGATTAGATTCTTAAGTGAGCCAGCCTGACTTACTGTGGGCCCGGGTCTTGAAGCAGATCACCTAGCGTATTAATAGCCGTTAGTCAACTATAAGGGCAATTCAGGTATTTGTCAATTTGTTTATGTTCTTATATAAGTTAAACACACTTAACTAAGGAAAGGGTGTTGTCTTTGTTTTTTTTATAGTGACACCTTTTCTCTTAATTACTCAATTGCCCTTTTAAAATTGTATTTCTGTTAAGCATTACTAATTACCATTAATATATATATATATATCTTAACCTTAATTACTTAATCAAGAACGATGATTTTGGATGGATAAGCCAAATCCGCCCAAATACTCAAATCTTAGGGTAAGCTCTTGCCGTAATTCACCACCGTTTTAAGAAGATGCTGGCTCAGCTATGATGGGATAGTTGTACGCAATCCAGACCGTCCAGAATGTAAACCCGATTGTGGATGGAGCCTAGCAAAAAACCACACCATCTGATCTTGCCTCTTGAGTTGAAAGCTTTTACTGCTTTGCTTTTAATAATCCATTTTATAGCCGCCTATGTTATTGTGTGGTTAGATTGCTTGGTCGGTTTCACTTTTGAGATGTACTCTATCCATATTGTGTGGCCCACTATTTCAATGGTCTGGATAAGATTTACATGTATGGCAGATGTTAGTGGGATGATTCACCACCATTTTGGAAATGGTGATGAACTACCACCGGAGTCTTGTCCCACGTCTTAATGTCATGGGCATGGATGATGAAGCCTATGACATGACATGCACCCATGTTATAAAGCAAACAACTAATCTACCCTTAAATGCTTAATTATTAAAGATTAGGAATGATCTAATCTTCATTAAACATTTTTAAAAAAAAATAATTTCAAAATAATATAGCCTCTAAATCATCACCATACACTTGGCATGCATGTAAATCAATCAAGACCGACCAAACCACACGGGCCCATTTATTTAATAGATTATAGACCAAAATCAGACTAATCAGACAATCTTGACTACATGTTTGGCAGTCTGAATTTGAACCACAGACCATTCCATTTACAACCGTCCATTTGATAGCCACCATCTAGATTGCTGGGATTTATTATCAGTATAAATCTCTGCCTGAGCTTCATACACAATAGGACCCACGACTTGGACGGTCAAGATCTCCATACAAGCAAGGTTGATGGCTCACCTTAGCCCATTCAAAAATTCCTTTTGACCATTAAATTCTCTAAAAATAGGCGTAGAAAGGTGGCAAGAACAGGGATTCGTACTTATCCGACTCACCTAAAATGAGTTGGTATGCTTAAAAAAGGACTGCTGGGAGCTTTAATTAATTTCTTAACATACATGAAAGAGAACTTTTATACTCTGGCAGAGTGTGATGGATGATACACGGGCACTTGCGTACAAGTCAAATTAAGTTGTCCAAAGTATGACCCCCAGGTGTTTTTTTTGTTTTTTTGTTAGCTTGTTAGTACACCCACTGTCAGATCACACTTCACTGTTAGCCACCCCGCTAGGAATCGATGCCAAGACATCGGTGTTGAAACAAGCTATCTTTCACTCAGTCTACCACTTGAGCTATGGATCACGACCAAAAAGTGACACTTTTATCACCGTATAACTATCAGATTGGTGGACATTTATTGGACGGTTTAGAACCAAAATATCCAATGGTCCTGTTTCAACAAACAAAGCAGACAACCAATCTCTCGGAGCCCTGCGCATCAAGCGTCATACCTTGTCTGAGTATATCATCCACTCCCCCTATATAAAAGGGCCATTCATCAGGTACGGTTAGGGGTGTACACAAACCGGGCTAGTCCGGTTAGCTCGCTTGACCCGGCCCGAAAAAGCTCGACTCGGCCTGACCCGGAACTGAGTTCGGGTCAGGACGGGCCAATTTTCTAAGCTCGAAAGTGAGTTCAGGCCGAGTTTGGATACCTCCCAGTTCGGCCTGACTCGGTCCGAAATCCGACCCCGGCCCGACCCGCGTATAAAATATTTTATTTTATGCTTTGTCAAATGTATGTAAATGTCCTGACTAGTTAAATTTTTTGTGGAGTTTATAGTTCAACTATCTAAACCGTTGATCGAGGGCCTTGTAATGGGACGCGGATTACCTGCCAAAGCCCTTCTCATAAACTTGCTGTAAGGTTCGAAACTGGCCCGAACTCGAAGGTTCGAAACTGGCCCGAACTCGCGCTGGGCCCGGTTCGGGCTGGAGATGTTGGCTCGGTGACCAGGCCCGGTCGGGTTCGGGCCTTGTGTGGCTGTTGAATGGGCTTGGACGGGCTGAGGCCAGTTCGACTCGGCCTGACCCATGTACACCCCTAGGTAGGGTGCCGAAGCTGATTACCTACTAAGTAAACTCTGTGGGGCTCATCTTGATTTATGTATTTTATCCTCTCGTTTATCCATTTTACTTGATAATTTTAGGTTTTAAGCTCAAAAATGAAGTATATCGAAAGCTCAAGTGGAACACACCACAGGAAACAATGTGAATTGAATGTCTACCGTTGAAAAATTCTTGGGGCCACAGAAGTTTTTGATCAAGCTGATATCTCTATTTTCACTTCATCCATGTATGTGTGATATTATTAACAGGTTGAATGAGAAATAAACATCACTGTAGGCCCTAAGAAGGTTTCAACGGCAGAAATCATTATTCCTTGTGTTTCCTGTAGTGTACGTGGTCCACTTGAGCTATGGATATACTTCAATTTTAGTCTCAACTCATAAAATAAGCTGAAAAATGGGATGGACGACATGGATAATCATCATACATTCACAATGGGCCTAACAGTGTTTAGTCAGTACGATAAAAGCGCATTGATGAACTCTAATCCGATTTTGCATGCTGGACTGTGAACGTGCTATTCAGTAAATTAATAATAATAATAATAATAAGATTATATTAAAAAAATATTAAAAAAAAAAAAAAAAAAAAAAAAACTTATTGGCCCACTCATCATGCTGGTCTAACTCAATAGTAGCATTAGAAGTTTACGAAGAATATATATATATATATATATATATATATATATGACGAACCGAATTCAATGTACGCGTGGATAATTTGATAAATGTGCGACCCTAATTTTTGTTACATACTATTTACTGGGCACTACCTAATGAATGGCCCAGATCTGTTGCACGTGTGACGTCCCCTCGCCCCCTCGTTCAATCACCACCCTCCTTAGAGTAAATTTCATGTTTTCCATTTATGCCCCTGTCTAGACTGTGACATTGTACTAGGGCCGTTTGCTGTGTCGCATACTACTGTCTGCCATCTGGACGGAGCACTCGTGAAGGCTATTTTGGGAAAGGTGAGATGCCGACATTAGCAAATCATAGTAAAGGATTGAAAGATGCAATGAATTGCATGAAGCAGCCAGCTTGGAATGCAGATTGCCTGTGGGCTGTCTCACCCGCCACAGTGATATGGGAGCGGATTTCGTGCGGCCCTTAATGTGGGCCCACTCTGTCCATACGTTTTGAAAGATCATTTTAGGGCATAAGACAAAACATGAAGAAAGATCCACATCTCAGGTGGACCATATTATAAGAAACGGTGTTGATTGATCAGCCTACCACTAAATATATAGTAGGGCTCACCTTAATGTTTCCCTAATGTTTATTTGTCATCCAACCTGTTAATAAGGTTTAAAAATAATCTGGATGAAAGGGATCATTTTTGAGCTTAAAAACAGATGGACGCATGGATATTAAATAACTACATCAAGGTGGGTACCACGGTAAGGACTGCACCGTCTTGGGTGATACTGGCACCTAATCCGCTCCCATGGATAACCCTTTGTCACGACGTGTCCCAGGCTGTGTGTGGCCCACCGTCAATGGAAAATAAAACATCATGGTGGACCTTACAAGGTTTTCAACGGTGGAATTTAATCCTTACTGATTTTTGAGGTGTGGTCCACTTGAGCTTTGGATCTGCATAATTTTAGGGTCGTGCCCTAAAATGAGCTGGAAAATAAATGGAGGAGTGAATAAAAGAAATGCATCATGGTGGGCCCGGACAGAGCTTCGACCAGGTGGTGCCAGAGGGATATCCTTGTGTCACACGGCAGGCAATCTGCTTCCGCCAGCTTGTGTCCCTCGCGGTTTGTGGGGAGCGGATTAGGTGCGGCCTCACACAAGATGGCAAGGCCTTTACTGTGGGGACCATCTTAATGTATGTATTCTATATCCATGCTATTCATCCGTTTTGCTAGATCATTTTAGGACATGAGTTTAGAAATGCAGCAGCTATAAGTCTCAGGTGGAGATTATTATAAGAAACAGTGTTCATAATTCCACACAATTAAAAACTTCTTAGGGCCCGATGTGATGATTCTGTAATGTTTATTTGCCATCCAACCTGTGGATAATGTCACGTAAACATGGATGGAGGTAGAAAACTAATATAAGCTTTATCCAAAAAAAATTGTGGCCCATAATAAGTTTTTAATGGTCAATCATCACTATTTTCTATGGTATGGCCATGGGCCGCCTAAGATTTAGATTTGTTTCTTTTTTTGGGCTCATGCCCTAAAATGATCTGGAAAAATGGATTGCCAACGTGGATTTAGAATACATATACATCAAGGTGGCCCCATGGTAAGGATAACATTGTCATGGGTGAGGTCAGGGTCACACCTAGAGCTGGGCATCAAGTCGAGTCGGACTGAGTTAGGACTGACCTGATTCTATTTGGTTTTGAAATAGGCCTGACCCAAACTCGACTCAACTCGACTTGGTACGAAGTCCAACATGCCTGAAGCAATCCGAATCCGAGTTTGGCCTATACTAATCCAGACTGAGTCCGACCTAGTAAAAGTACCAAGTGAGTTCAAGTTGGCACCAATTCAGATTGAGAGAGAGAGAGAGAGAGAGAGAGAGAGAGAGAGAGAGAGAGAGAGAGAGAGAGAGGGCGGTGATGGTGGTGGGTGGTTGTCGGCCTTGAAATAGGAGGAGGATGAGGGAAGAAAAGAGAGTTTGGCATTGGGTTAGGTACAGTGTATAGGGTTAGAAATACTTAAAAATTATGATTTTTTTTTATTTATTTATTATACATATACCTAAATCCAAGTTGAGTAGGTTTCGAATCAAGTTGAGTCCAACTAGATCGAGTTTTGGGTCGAGTCGGGTTGAGTTACTGGGTAACTCGAACAAGACTTGGTTTGAGTTTAGATTGGCGAAGCTTACTCGGTTCAAACCGACTCACCCATTCGGTTAAGATCGAGTCGGGTCCAAACGAGTCAGATGAGTCGAGTTAAGTGAGTCAAGTCGTCCTGTGCCCAGATCTGGCTGCACCTAATTTGCTCATCTATTTGATTTGTTGATAGTCAGGCTGGGTTGATGCTTGATAAGAAGGTACTTAGAATTTGTACATGAGGAATACATTAACTTAAATTAAGGCTGACTACATTCTCTCACTGTTCCAAAATCATGGTTGAGCAATCCGAACCTCTATTTCGAACATTTTGGCCTACTTAAGAGTTGATGGGCCTCATTTTTTGGGTCCAGATCAATTACAGGCTGCGTCCTGTTGGGGTTTTAACCTGCGGAATCACACAGATCTAGATCTAGGATAACAATCCAATGGCACCAAGCATACAAGAGAACACGTAGATTTAACATGGAAAACCCCTGCGGGAAAAAACCACAGCACAAAGCGACAGATCTCCACTATGAAAATAAAAATTACAAGAGAGAGGACTTACCCGATTCAAACAACTTTGAATCTCACCCTTCCTACACCTTTTAATTTCCCCAGAACCCCTTTAGAAAGCTTAAGAAATATTCTTCATACTTCTCATACCAACACCTATTTATAGTTTAGGCAACTTCCCTTCCGCATCCCAGTTGCAAAAGGACACAGATTTCCGCAATCCGCAAAATTGCAGAATGAATCTGTATAAACTACGACTAGTCGAAGGGGAGCTACGATTAGTCGAGCTACGACTGGTCGAACAATCCCTACGACTGGTCGAAGGGCCCAGACATGAGAAAACTGAGCTCGTTGGACTTCGAGTCGTGCAAGCCACGACCAATCGAGCAGCTCCTACGACTAGTCGAGCAATCCCACAACCGGTCGAAGGCGGTGAAGACTTTTCTCATAACACGTCCTACTCAACACATAGCTACCAAGTCCTGCACTGCACTCTGGCCCATATTCCATGGTATAAAAATCATGCCAATAAATGATCTTAAGCTTTCAATCAATACCAAGAAAATGAAAAGTCCAGATTAACTGGAGAGAAAAAAGTCCAATCATCATTTTGAAACATCTATAAACATAGTCACTTTGTATTTCTTATGATTTTATAGTAGCACATTAATTTGATAATTCTACTAATATAATTTATGGCCCATAAACAACGTATGGTTATACCAAATTGGCACAATTGGCTCGTATGAATGAATGGATGGTTGAGATTGACAATAGGTCACCCCATGTGTCATTTAAAAGGTTTGGAAATGTTACTAGTAGAGCTGTACATGAGTCGAGTCAGCTCGGTCAGATCACTCGACTCGACTCGAAAAAGCTCAACTCGCCTAAGCTCGAAATTGGATTCGGACTAAGTCGAGTTGGTTTTTGGAGCTCGAAAAAATTTCGAGCTGAATTCGAGCTTACTCGAGCTCGACTCGACTCGGATCAAACCTCAACTTGAATCGACTGGATCGAATTAGCTCAGTGACTCGGTTATTTTGATATTGATGCTGCTCGCCGAGTGTTTGATGAAATGACTTAACAAAGTATGATTGCCCTCGTATCTTGATTTTTATGTTACTCGTTAAGTGTTTGATGAAATACTTATAAAGAGTTGTTACTGTTTTCCATTTGGTAAGAAATTGAAGATGTATTCTATATATTTGAGAAAATGTTGTACCTGCTCAAGCTCGGCTCGAATTGGTCTGAGCTGCTGACCAAATTGAGCCGAGCTGGCCAGACAGGCTCGGAGACTGAGTTGAGCTAAGTTTGAGCTGGGGTCAGCTATTGGCCGAGTCAAGCCGCGCTGTGCCAAGCTCGACTTGGTTCAACTCGTGTACGGCTCTAGTTACTAGCCAAGACGTTAGTAAAATCTATGTGTGTATTAATGCAGTAATTTCTGCTGTCCTGATGACCTACACGGACCTGGCTGAAATACAAGGCTCAAGGGCTGGTCCAGGGTTTATTTAGGAGCCCATAAGCCTGGCCCGTTTAGGGTTTAAAGCAGCCCAGATGTATCAGAAAAGTGTCCAGCCTCGGGTTTGGGCTGGACTTTGGGGTAGGGCCATACATAGTTGTCACGAGGTGAGCTCGGGCCTGTTTGTTTTGGCCATCACAGGCCTAGGCTAGGTTCATCCATAGGTTTTACTTTGTGGGCCAGGCTTGGCAGGCCTCAGGCAGGCCTAGAACGACCCGTTGACAGCCCTATCTGGAATCCGAGACCTCTGTATTGAAAGGCACTGCCTTCCTGACTCGATTTTTATCGAATGGGTCCGCACTGGTTTGTGCTTGAGATCGATTATTGTAAGTGGGTCAGGTTGGACCATAGGGTAATGGGCCCTGGATCGGCCATAACAATTGGCCTCCCTAGGGTCGGATTGGGCTGACCCGGACCCGACCCGACCCACTACCACCGTACTTCTAACTATTCTGACCTCTCTCTCTTTCTTGGACGGTCATTGTAAAAAGAAGTCTAATTCAGTGCTTAAAAAGCACCCGATCACCATCGCTTTCTATCATTAGTTCTTTCATTATGTGGGCCATCAATCGGTCGCCTGTGATGATTGACATGTCTACTCATTTCTCCAGGTCGCAGAGGCCGTACCATTTATTTGGAAAGGGCACTGACCTCGCACGTGGAAACTCTGTGAGAGATCAGATCCGCTAATGTAGCCTCAGCAATGTGGAGGTCTTATATATATATATATATATATATATATATATATATATATATATATATAACAAACCATGTCTATATGACCATCAGGTGGGCCCCAGCTGTAAAATGTAAACGAATGGTTAAGAGAAATTTGACTCCGTGTAGGAAAATCAAGCGCGTCCATTCATAAGCGGCCCACCCAAACTATTTGATCGTGGACCTTTGGTTATTTTATTTAAATCGTCTATTCATTTTTGTAGGGGTAGCCTACTGGATAAGTGGACCGCCTGATGAGTGGATGGGCTGCTGTCAATGGGCTAGTTCATCGACCTTTCGGCCTGGCCCAATTTGGCCAGACTTGGGCTGGCGGTCCCATGCGTGGTGGGGCGCACCCAATGAACAGCCTGGATATTGCATGGATGAAGTGAATGGGTTGTTCTGCTCGTCATTGGCCCAGGACAACGTTTTACTTCGTGGGCCCGGTAGATGGATCAAGGCCCAGCCCATCGGCAACCCTCCCAATGTGCTGATCAGCCCATCACGCTGATCATGAAGCTGGGCCCAACCACAGTGCTTTTGACAAAAAGTTCCATGAGAGGTTCTGATGGAATCAGGGCAACCTTATTTCTATATCGCGAGAATCAAAGCCGCTCATCAGGTGCACCTGTCCATTTAGATCCTCTGGGCTGAAAATCAGCCTGTTCCGCCTATTCCTGGGGTCAGACTTTCAACAAACAAATCAACGGCTGATATATTGACCAATAGTCAGTGGGATCCCTGTGGGACCCACTAAGCAGATCCAAATCTCCGTTGGACCATACCATTAGAAACAGTGGAGATTGACCATTAAAAACCTTCTTGTCAGCCACCAAAGTTTTGGGTCAAGCTGATATTTGTGTGGGCCGTTCATCCAGGTATTTGTGACTTTATCAAAAGGTTGGATGGCAAATAAACATTTCGGTAGCCCCTAAAAAGTTTTTAACGGTGAGGATTCAATCACCACTTTTTCCTGTTGTGTTGGTCAACCTAAGATTTTAATCTGCTTCATTTTTTGGATAATATGATACAATGAGCTTTCAAAAAGGATGGATGGCGTGGATGTAAGCTACATACATCAAGTTGGGCCCCACAGTCAGGGTTCCCACAGCCGCGCCCAGGTGAGTAGACCTGTCTGACATAGGGTCCACGGATCCTGTAAAATCCGGCCCACTTTATGACTGGCACGGATCTCGAACATTGGAAGGAATGTCTGGTGGCAGGAACACTACCAATATCACTCATGCAAGTGCACTTGCATCTGCAGGCATCCACACGCAAGATACGCTAGATGCGGCCCACCACGCATGTGCCATGGCCCAAAAGGGACCGCACGTGTACTTTGAATGGAAAGTCCAAAATTTTCCAACCCTACATTTTCTAATACACGTGTGATTACCCCTCATGCACTGAATCACCTGATCGGTCAAATTTTCAGCGTGTGGAGCGTGCCCGCTGCGGCCCTACAGATGAACAGCCAGGATCTCCCACGAGATTGCCTGCGCAACAAAGCTCAAATTGCATGTAATCAACGGCTAGACTGCCCAAACACATCCGCAGCTCTCAACGCAACCACACGTACTAGCATAGAAGATGTGAGGACAATCAGATCCCCGAATCATGTGGGACATCTCGTGTAGATAGTTTGATTTTAAACTCAGCTACTCGACTATCACTCAGGCTGATGGTCATACATACTTAAAAATGGACGGTTTAGATTTCTGTTGGTAAGATTGTCGGCCCAGCTGAAATGATATAATCTAAATTTTTGGGTTGTAATAATCCGACTTAAGTCCGACATGATAAACGGATCAGATCTTTTACGTACTCGTTATGTTGCCACGTGCAGCTGCGTGTAGAAGAGCTGATGGTGAAGCACACAAGTGCACTGTAGCTGGTATCCATTCGATGCTATTCCAAGTAAATATAGCATATAAATTAAATCTAAACCGTCCAAACTTACGGGACCCACTTGGATTGGTCATTAATTGAATATATGGTTTTTCAGACAATCTTTAACTCTGATTAAATGAACATTGTTTTGTTGAATATGGACCATTTTCTACTTGCTCTTTTACAGTTGATTAATAATTTAATATCCATAAATAGACCAGTTACAATGATGCTTTCAGTGTATTTCTGACTTATAAAATTCATATACAGTGGGCCCTTTAACTTTTCGGTGGCTTGGATTTGAGGTAAATGACATGTATACGTAGCTTGATCGAAAACTGTGGCCCTCAAAATGTTTTCAACGGTAGGTATTCAATTCCCACACGTTTTCCTACGATGTGTTTCGCTTGAGCTTTGGATATACTTCAATTTTGTTCTCATGCCCTAAAATTAGCTGGAAACGGTTGAACGGCGTTGATAAAACGAATACATTACGGTGGGCCCCACGGAGTCTTCGCAGCACGGTAAAGGGTGGTGACTGGTGTCCGCGTACTCTCGTATGTGCGCGCGGATTAGGTGTTACCCTGGTAACTGGGGTAATATGTTAGTGGGTGTTACCCTTACCGTAGGGTCCACCTTGATCATATTTCGTATATCCACTCTGTTCATTGCTTTTTTACAGCCCATTTAAAAATCTATCCGAAAAATTAGATATATCCAAATCTCAGGTGGACCACACCACAAGAAACAGTGATTATTAACACTCACCATTAAAAACTTCTCAATGCCCACTATAAGCAGATCCGTAATGTTTATTTTCCATCCAAACCGTTGATAAGGTCAAAAAGAATTGGATGAAGGTAAATACAAATATTAGCTTGATCCAAAACCTTTTTGGCCTACAAAAAGCTTTTATTAGTCATTCACCACTTTTTCCAGTGATGTGGTCCACATATATTTAGATATGCTTAATTTTTGAGACAAAATCCTTAAATGATCAGGAAAAAAACGGATGGACGGCGTGGATATGAAACAAATTCATCATGGTGGGCCGTACACGGTAAGGGTAACACCCACCAAACTGTTACCCTGGGAGGTAGACCGCGCACACATGTGGAGGTCTCGCAGTCCAGTTCTTCGAAGAAGCTCTCAAATTTCATGAACCGCCAAATATAAATCTCATTCTCCTTAAAAATCACACACACACACACACACTCTCTCTCTCTCTGGAAACTCAAAATCTCAGTCTCTGTAGATGGTAAGAAATCCCTTTCTAGATTCTACTCTCTCTCTCTCTCTCTCTGAAGTTTCTAGGGTTTGAATTTTTGAATCTGTTTTGGTATTTGCAGGAGGAATCGACGGAAGAACTGGAACCGCTATTCGATTACAGTCGCATTCAACCCATCGATTTCGTGTACATTGACGGTATTCCCCCTTTCCTATGACCATCGCTGTCATCCCCGTCGTCATCACCACCATCATCTTGATTATCCTTGTTTTGCAGATGACTGTTCGGCTTCGCCTCCATTTTTCACTGCGAAACGGAAGAGGGCTTCAAATCCCTCGGTAAGTATTCGATCCAATCGTCTTTCGATTCAATGATTTTTCTTTTCCTTTATATATATATATATATATATATATATATATATATATATATATATATATATATATATATATATATATATATTATTTATTTATTTATTTATTTATTGGCATAGACTAGAATCGGCATTTTACCACAGCTTGCTAATCTAGGAAATTAATCCACTGTACACATATAGAACATACATACACAAACCTGGACTGCAGAGATTGTAAACCTTGTTGTGGATGGCATGTAGCTCGAGAATCATACTGATTGAGTAATTGTAGCCATCCGATTTTCACCTCGGGAGTTATTTGATACTCTGGCAGGGTATGGCGGCGTTTGATATATAGGCAATCAGAAATTGTTCTAGTGGCATATATTTACTCAAGTTAAACCAAGTCTATTGTGAAACCAATTGTTGCTAATTTGGAGTCCCAAAATCAGATGGGTTGAACAATCCCAACCTCTGATTCCTGTACACTTGAAATAGGATCATTGGATGATTTTCATTTTGAGCCATCCAACAGATGTCAACAAATCCAATAGTCAAATAGCTAAATATTGGCAATTTTTTTTGTTCATGTTACATCTAAAGCAGGACCCATAGTTTTGAGAGTTTATTTTGAATTACTTGAATTGAATGCAATCTATGCAATTTGATTTCCGAGTAACTTCTAAGTACATGTGTATAATCCACTGCACTCTGCCAGGGTGTCAAAGTTTTTCTCTCTTCCCACCATTGACTTTGGACTGTGACCATTTTCCTTTTAGCCATCCAATTGATGGCTAAGAGTCTAGTCAGGATTGGCTGATGGGTATGACTTTACGTGCTATGCTCAATTCACATTGTAGCCCATGTTTTGGACAGTCCAGATTGGCATGCTTCATGTTATGATCATATAGCATGGCTGTATAAGTTGCCACTCTCTAGCAATGTGTGGCAAGTGTACATTTGAGTGGAGCCGTTTCATATGATATCATATTTTCTTCTTATTCCTCTTTTAACATGGACATATTGTTGGGATTATTAGGTGGAAGGTAAAGTGGAGAGCTGTGAAGTTGTGAATGTTGATGAAAGTGTGGAGGAAAAGGAAGAGGATTGGCTGCTGCCTCCACCCAAGAAACCGGTAGCTGCTGCAGCGGCACTCCAAGAGGATCCTACGATACAAGAGTTGAGGTATCAAAATGTACAATGTCTGGTAGAGCATATTGCTCAACCCAACAAACCGTATACATGGGGACCCACATTTTTTTTTGGCAATCCTAATAATTCATACGGTGAAGCAACAAAATTCTCCCCTATCGGATGCTCTTAATTGTCTGAAAAAATGGGCATTGGATGTGTTAGGGAATAGGATACATATATCTATTAGGATATGTATGCATACAATGCAACTACACATGCAATTTGTACCAGTGTTTCAAATAGTGCCTGTAGCGTACGCTACGTAGCGTAGCGTGGCCATAGTGCTATGTAGCGTCCCAAATAGCGTAAATGTACACTACAGGGGTCGTAGCGTACGTTACAACTACGAAGCATGTAGCGTCCGTAGCGTAAGCTACAATGTATTTTTTTCACGTTTTCTTTGTTTCTAATATTGAGGAATGTGACACTTGTATTGTACTTGATACTTTTAACCTATGAGATTTTTATTTCTTTTCATAATTGTGGCTTGTGGTTTCAATTAGACATTATTAATTAAAGTGGTTTGCTTAGAAAGTTGTTGATGTGATAATTATTTGATTTGACTTATATATGTAAATTGGCTTTTGATGAATGATAACTAATAACTTTTTTGAACATGCTTATAATTGATAAAATGAATCATCTTTTAGGCATTTTTATATTTTTTCTCTTCTTTTTTTTTTTCACTATTTATTATATTTGTCCTATTTTTAAATTTAAAAATAGAAGTATTGTGTAGCGCTACACGCTATAGAGGGCTGGGCGCTACGCATCACGCTACCGCTATTTAAAACACTGGTTTGTACCCGACACATGCTAGACATAGGTAGTCAGATTTTATTTTATTTATTTATTTTTGGGTTATTTGGGTATATTCTTTGTTTTATCTATTAACACACACTCTGTCACTCTCTTTGTGTATATTTCAAGTTATTCTCAATAGAATACACAACAGGATTTCCACAATGTAGTCCCTAATTCATCATTGTATCGGAGCCCACCCTGACTATTGATCCAAGACTACCCCAATCAGCTATCTCCATTCCCATCTCTAGTGAGACCATTGACGGATTTTTTCCAACGATGTTTCTTGTTGGGGATAGATTCGCTCTGCTCTTTGATATATTAGAATTGGGACTTCTATACATAGTTCAAAAACTTGAAGACTCAAATTGACTAGATATCCAGCTGGGTCAGGCGAACAAAAAGACTCAAACAAGTCTTCACTCGATACTTTAATAAGTAAGCTTAGAGTGTGTAGGTTGTGCATAAAATTTAATTACCATTGTCGTCATCATCCAAGCCTTATCCCAATTAATTGGAGTTGGGTACATGAATCCTATTCCACCATTCCACTCTATCAAAGGCTGTAACTTCAATTAGACCATAGGTCATCAAGTCTTTTCTTATTACCTTCACCCACGTCCTTTTGGGCCTTCTCCTTGCTTTTTTAGAACCTTCAACTTGTACTAACTCATTCCCTGTAACTAGTGCAGTTCTGGTCTCTGTTGCTCATAGCTAATCCATCTAAGTCTACTTTCCCTCATCTTATTATCTATTGGTGCCACTCCTACATTCCCTTGATTAGATTCATTTTTTGGTTCTATCCCACCTTGCCTTGCCACTCATCCATCTCAACATCCTCATTTCAGCGCCACTCATGCTATGAACATGCTCTCTTAATTGCAAATATTTTGTCCCATAAAGCATGGCTAGTCGTACAACCATCCTATTAAAATTCTCTTTCAGCTTGAGTGGTACACAATGTGAGCAAAAGTTAATATATGAGAGAGAGAGAGAGAGAGAGAGAGAGAGAGAGAGAGAGAGAGAGAGAGAGAGAGAGAGAGAGAGAGAGAGAGTCTTGTCAGCGAGTTTTCAAGTCAACTCGATGAGTCTTGTCAAGTCCTGCCTGAGAAAAGCTTGAGACAAGCTTGTCAGCGAGTTTCCAAGGGACTTAGCTCAAAATCTCGTTGGGTCAAGTTGAGTAACTGAGTTTTCAAACTATGCTGTATACACCATCTCTTTGGTGAATCTGTTCCTTTTGTTAAAGATTGTCTTTTGAAGACCATACACCAATTCTCAGTCTTTCTTCTTCTTTCTCAAGCCCAATATCTTCTCTGCATGAGTATTATCAGATCCAAACTCCTGATAGCCAAATCGGATCTAGAACTGTCAGATCAGTGTTTCTAGCGACCTCTCACCAGAAACTGTATCTCGCTGGTCGCCATTGTCATTGTTAGCATCGCTGAACTGTCGATCTGTTTCATCGGCCTGAAAGATCCAAAATCCAGATCCAATCAGATCTAGGGCCAGCTTTGCTGAACCCATTCATTGCTGGCCTAGAACACTTGATATATGCAGCCCCACCATCTTTCAACAGAGTTTCTTTTGCATCCATTTCTGGTATAACTATATATTTATACAGTACATACAAATGGACATGTATAAATAGGTAGATTCTTTGTACATATAGTTGTACATACTATAGATAGGTAGATAGTTAGATTCTTTATTATATGTTAAAAGATATGCTTTCCCTGTATATATTTTAGGTTATTCTCAAATCTCAATTGAATACACAACAATCTTTCCATAATGTAGCCCCTAATTTATCGAAATGTGCATCATGGAGTGTAACTATTAAGTTGCAATGATTATCAGAAAGGGGACGTGAGGGGGGTGGCCCAGCCCATGATCTAGCCTATGAGATGAATGGTTCTCATAGGTGGGGCCCTCTTGTGAATTTTTTGGTCCAAAATATGCTGTTTTTTATTGAGTGTCAATTCATATATTAATACCTAATATATATTGATAATTTGGTATGTGCACATAATCTCATTGGTACGCATACAACCACTTTCCATCTGGGAATTTAAGCAATACTCTAAAATGGTATTGAGTTAACTAGTGGCTCTATGCATGTACTTATCGCATTAACAATCGGCGTGGATATTGGAACAAAATCTGCCCCATCAAATGCACCTATTCATTTGATAATTGTCATGCAAATGGATGTTTGAAGCAAATTTCAAAAGGAGGTGTGAGGTGAGTCATTTAGACTTCTGAGCTTCGAGGAGATGCAAGCATCTTGAAAGTTGAAATGCCTTCCTAATTTCCTTTTTTCTTTAAAAATGTGAAAATAAGGAAACATAAAACATAAGAAAAAAATTGTAAAAATCGTATAAGAAATTGTATTAACATACATAAAATATTTCATATGAATTATTTAATATTCATTATGTATAAATTGCTATTACATTCCAATGTTGAAATAATTGTAACGTATATTTAGTAAAATTACATGACTAAAGCATGAATAACTAAAAGTTGTAGAAATGCTAAGCAACTAAACATTAAACGTTTATGAAAAGAAAATAAAAATCTAAGGGGTTCATTCCTCCATTACATAGAAGAAAGAGGTACGTGACAGTGGGAGAACTCTCTAATGCGGTTAAAGCACCTCTACAATTATTATTTTTATCACACTAAGCTACTAAGCAGTAAATGTTTAAGAAAAGAAAATAAAAACCTAAGGGGTTCATTGCTCCATTATAGAGAAGAAAGATGTAGAAGAAATTGGTCAAGGAACACTTACAGAAAATATAAACAAGATCTTGAATGGACTCAATTATTTTGAGTTAAGGTGGAACAATTTTGAGGTTAGCACAACTTTTCCTTTTCTAACCATGATTAGAGTTAGAGCTTCATAGCTGACTTTCCCAGAAGAGCAAGCATCAGCATCAGATTTCGATGTGATTTTAGTAATTATGTTAGTATTGAAGTGGGTTTTGACTTCTACAAGTAACTTGTTTTGGTCTGTGACATAACTTATTTTGGTGGCTCTAAATCTTGGACATTTGATAAAAAAAATTCTTTGGGTTATGATAAGGCAGGAGTTCCCATCATCTTTCCCATTTCTTCATTGCTTTGAGGTTGTGTATTTTGATTTTACATGTCCACTTTCACGATGTAAGCCTTTACATTAACGTTAGTGCCTTGTCGGTATCTTTGAGAGGTGCGATCGGCTTTCTTCTCAGAGAGAGTCACGCGCTACTAGTTGTATATAAAACTAGACGCTACTAGTTGGCATGTGGTGTTTGTACAACATCTCATCCGTCCAGCAAGGTTGTCCCACCATTAAAATAGGATGCCCCAAAAATCAGGATGATCCAACCATAAAGTATAGGATGCTCCATGTGAATGTGAAATTTGTAGGTGTTGTTTCATGGTTTTCTATGGTGTACCCTCCCTGATAGTTGGATCAACCTGATTTTTGAGGCACCTCATTTTCATGATAGGATAATCTTAATGGAGGGGCAAGATGTTGTACAAACACCATGGTGGGCCCCACACGCCAACTAGTTAGACATACAACTAGTTGCGTGTGAGCATTACTCATATATATGTATATATAGAGGAATGCTCACCTACACACCAATTCTCACGAGAACTCATGAGAACTTTTCAGAACTCATCTCCCGTGATATGAGTGTAAAATCTAAATTGTCCATATGACGCAGCACCCCATGAAACCCCTAGGGCCCAACTTTCACCCTTGATTTGTCACTCTCTTTTGCGATGGCCCACCAAAGTTTTGGATCAGGGTGAAAGTTGGGCCCCAGGAGTTGCATGGGGTGCTGCATCATGTGGACGGTTCAGATTTTATGCTTATATCACAGGATATGAGTTCTGAAAATGTTGACCGGGTTGTTCTGGTGAGCCCGTTTCCATGGTTGGTTCCAATATAAACTGGTCTGATCATCTAGTCTGGTTTGGACTTTAAAATGTTGCCACAATGGCTGTAGTTGTGAGATGTGGCTTGGTGAAAATATAAATCATGTCGAGGAATATTCTCTGAGGGGCGGTGCTGCGGTGCTTTTAGTCAATCACAAGACTGTGTGCTGGCCGACCTACTTGGTGCATATCCACTTTCACACAGGTTGGTTGGTTCATGTACCTTCCCAAACACACTCCATATACATTTCATCAATATCAAAAGATCATAATGTCACTACAGCGGCGTTAGTGACCGTTGCCATGTTTGCTGTTCAGTTCGAGTTTGGTTTGCAGTTCATAATTTGTGGGGTTCCTTGTGAATCCATTTTGTTGGGTTTGGTTTCCTAGAAGTTCAATCAATTCAAGGCTGG
Source organism: Magnolia officinalis (assembly GCA_021015155.1). Classification (NCBI taxonomy): domain Eukaryota; kingdom Viridiplantae; phylum Streptophyta; class Magnoliopsida; order Magnoliales; family Magnoliaceae; genus Magnolia; species Magnolia officinalis. The sequence goes on along the minus strand of JAJHSJ010000016.1, from coordinate 58,031,036 downwards.
AAGTGGCCAGATAATTGACTAGGTTGATTCATTGAATACGTTTGTTTAGTTTGCACTGCCACGTTAGGTCATGTTGCCTGGTCTTTGTTGAATGCACTTCAAATTAACAGCCAGTTTTGGCCAATGTAAGGATTGGGAGCTCTGAAGTAGCAAGTGGATTTTGGTGAATTTGATGCTCACAATTTGGGGGAAATGGCAAAGAGAATTGCAAATCAATTTTACTCCCAGTTTAGAGCATGTGTCAGTATTGTAATCTAACAATTTGCAACACTGCTATTGACACCTTGAGGGACTGTTCCAGGCATGAGAATGATTAACAATTGGTGTAGCCACCAAGTTCCTTGGTGCAAACCAGTATTTTTAATCCTTATCGTATCTTTTCTGCAACAATCGGCCATTAGATGATTTGAGATCTGTGGCTTGGATTTGTACGGAAGACTACTGTGAGATGAGCCAATCGAAGCCCATTTTGGTGGACTCCCTCCTCTCCCCCCCCCCTTTTGTGTTATGTATCCTGGGAGATTAGGAGATTGTTCATTCCTCGAACTCCCTTGTGTTTTAACTTAAAGGCAAAATAGATTAGGGGCTTTACACCCCCTTTTTAGTTGTGTTATTCTGAAGTCCTGGTTGTTGGCGCTTTTGAAATACTGATGTGCAGGTTAAAGAAGCAGGAATTGGCATTATTTGCTCAATCAGCTGAGGATGTCCTTCGAGCAGTGGAGGAGTCTGTCAAAAGAGAAATTAGTGGTACAGGAAAGTCTGTTCCAGAACCTGAAGGAGACCAGCCATCAAAACCGAATGATAAAAGAGAAAAGATCGTCATTTCCATCCAGGACAAGGATGGACTTAAGCAGTTTCGCATGTTTATGGTATTACTTTTAATACAAAGCTTTGTATATTTAGTTGCAGTCTTTCAATATGGTTCCAAAACTTTCACGATATTGTCAACACACACACACACACACACACACACACACACACACACACATATTCCATGAGGTCGACCTCTTGGGAGCTTACCATGAAGTCGACCTCTGTGGGCCCTACCGTGATGTGCGTTGGACATCCACCCCATCAATCAGAAGCACCCTTCCATTGTGGGCCATGGGCGTAAAAATCAGGCCAATCCATTACTTGGGTGGGCCACGCCACAGACAGTAGTTGAGAGTGGATGCCCACCCATTGAAACTTTCTTGATTGTTTATAGGGCCCCATTAACATGTGGTTCAGACATCCATCCCATCCATTGTGCATGTCCCACTTGGATGAGGGGTCACACCAAATTTCAGGCCATTCCAAAACTAAGGTGTGGCCCACATGAGTTCCGGATATGGCTGATTTTTGAGACATCCCATAACCTAGGGGCAGTCCACCAATTGCACAACGTGGATATATCCAACACATCATGGTGGGGCCCATAGAACTCGAACAGTGTAACCATAGTGCATAACAATCACCACCGTTGCTGTTACTCAAACAGCTGTTACAGTAGTAGTGTAACCATTTTTGAATACTGAAGGGTTTATTATTATTATTATTATTATTATTTGGGAAATATGACAATTCCTTTTGATTTACAGAGCTGAGAGTTATGGGATATGTGTCTGCTCATATACTTCCTTTTTACGAGTAGAAATGCATCTGTTGATATTTTTTGTAATATGACATAACAGGAACTAGAACTTCATACCAGTCCAAAAAACACACATCTTTATAACAGCATGCGATCCCTTTTTGTTTTGTAGGATGACAAGTTCGAGAGACTCTTCAAAATGTATGCCGAGAAAGTCAAGAGCAAAAAGGAAACCTTGGTGTTCTGTTTTGATGGAGATAAAGTTAGTTCTACTGCGACACCAAAGAGCCTAGGGTTAGAGAATGATGACATTATAGAAGTGCATTTTAAGCCTAACTGAACCAAGTAAGAACTGTGTAGCTTATCTCGCTAATCTCTTGTTGGCCCTTTTCTGTTACAATTTGGAGGGTATGCCATATGTACTATTGATTGTGTTTTCCATTTATGGCATTCATTTTCATGTGGGTAACGTTATGGCCTATTTTTGTTACCAAGGGAAGATATGGAAAAGTGGGTATTACTAGCAATTTCTACTAAGGAATTCAAGGGTTGTGATGTCAAGGTCACAGCATGGTTTTGATTATTGAGGTTGATAGTACAATCCCAAATTGCCCAATGAATGGAAAGGACTAATAATGCACATGGAAAAATGTTCATGGATGTGATTAATGTCCATGAAACTCAAGGACATTTAAAAAGAAAATTGGATCAAATGCACCAAGATCCATGTCCAATGCGCTAGTTCATTAAGTATGCTGTGAAGTGGTATATGTACGTGCAGGGCCATTGTAGGTCCAAAACTTTTGTGGCCTACAAAGGTTTTCATGGCCAATTATCACTGTTTCCTGTGATGTGGTCCACCTAAAACTTGTATCTGCTTCATTTTTGGGAAACATGCCCTAAAATAATCTAGAAAAACAGATGGAAGGCGTGGATATACAATGCATACATTAAGGTGGACCCTATGGTCAGTGTCCCACCCACATCACTAGCTCCGCGGTAGCAGCCTAGTCGCGGTCCCGGTTGTTGGGCTCCAAAGGAAAACATGAAGGGGCACATACTTCTAGGCCCCATCGAGTACGGGTAAGGTCCACCTTTTACGAATCCGGACTGTTCATTTGGTGTGGCTTACTGTAGCTGGAACTCACATCCATTGAGCTATCCCAGTCATCTGATTGCTGTAATTTTCTTATGTCGTGTGGGCCATTGTTTTTATTTTTCCTTTTTCCGGTTTTGCTCTATTCAATCAGTGGCCCATATATGGACGCTGAAAGCCTGAAAGGACTTGCTCAATGGTCTATGTTCAACAGAGGAATCAAACAGTTGGATCATACGATCAGTTTTAGGGATAGGACTGGTGGAGCACGAAGAACTATACAACCATCCTTCCACGCTACACCGTCCATCTAATGGGCCTTACTATGGATGGAAAAAAACATCGTCAGTCGGTCACACCTATAAGATAATCCAATTCACCATTTCTCCTCAATTCCTCGCACTGAAGGTTTCACGGTTAGCTATTTTTGTTTATCACCGTTGATTTGAAGGCCACTGATCATACGGCTAGGATCATCTGATCTAAGAGCATTTTCAACACCACTTTTCATCCATAGGCCAAAAATTGCAGTGATTGGACAACTACCAACCATCAAGTAGTTGTGAGTTTTGGTTGTCAAATCTCGAATGTGGACTGCTGCTCTAACCGTTTCTTTTGTGGCCCCTTATTGGATGGTTGCTACTAGCCCATCCACACTGCGAACCACCAAATCAACGTTCCCGATCCCCTTATCTTTTGGTCTGATTGTCCTATATTTGCCCTCAGTCCACGGAATAGCATTTGGATGTGGGCCATTTGACTATTGCCAATATCATCTTTGACCATCCATCAACATATACCTCATCAAGTTATTATTGCCCTCCAATAAGATTGATATATTAGCCACAGTATATCAAACCTGAAAACCACCAGATGAACGGTCCAAGTTGGTTATTGTACCGTCCACGTGTCCAAAACATGGGAATTGCATCCGTAATACAATGCATACTAGTGCACAATATTCTTCCGTCTTATGATCATGAAGAATCGCTATTGTTATGCAACTATAATCATCCCATCCATATATTGGAAAAGGATGGCTTAAAAAAGTAAGACCAACTTATGTACGAACTGGATCATCCTATCAATGTGATTTTTTGCATGGTAGCTCATAAAATCCGTGCCCCACTTAATGGACAGTTCAGATCGGTTGATTGGACTGTGTAAGTAACCTGATGCAACTAGTAGCATTGTGCTGTGAGAGCGCTGGAGCATTTCTCTAATTTTAAATCTTCTAATCTATCTAAATACTGGAAACAATTAGAGGAACCTTATTTTTTATAGACATCATTTTTTCTAACCGATGGATGGGATGGTTTAGATTGCCTAACAAAAGTGAACCTTTACAATAAATAAATCCACGATGGGTCCAAACAAGTGCATGGATGAAATTGTTGATCGATCCTATTTTGTGTAAACAATCCCAACCATCAATATCTCATGCTACAAATTAGATGGTTAAGATTGTCAGAGCTGAGTGATGATTGTAACTAGTCCATGAAAATGAAAATTGAACCAAATGAACCGTCTAGATCAATGGATTGGATTTTCTATGTATACTGATGCAAGTAGGAGCACTATAACTTATACTACTCTAGAGCACTGAAGCATTGCTCATAACCACTTGAATCTGATGTTAGGAGGCGGATTGTAAATTCCTGTGCTGGGGGCTGTGCGGGGCCCACAGGGATGTATGTGAAAAATCCAATCGGTCCATCTGTTTCGAAAGATCAAAATAGGATAAGAATCTAAAAATAAAGCAGATCCTGAACTCAAGTGGGCCATACTACAAGAAACAGTGGGGATTGAAGGCCTGAGGGCGAGAGAAGTTTTGTATCAGGATGATATTTGTTTTTCCTACAGTTTATCCGAGTATTAATAACCCTGCGAACGGTTTAGATGGAACACACATCATGGTCAGCTCGAGGAACGTTTCAACGGTGGACATTTCCGTTCCTACTCTTTCATTTGGTGTGGCCCACCTGAGCTTTGTATCTTTCTGATTTTTAGAATCCTGTCCTATTGTATTCTTTCAAAACAGATGGACGAAGTGGATTTGTCACGAACATCTATAATGGGCCCCACACAGCCCCGGGCACAAGTATATCAAGCAATCCCACTTCAACGAATAAAATAAAATACAGGGATGAAAAAGGGAAGCTTGATTTCAACATCCAAGAATGCTAAGTGCATGGGAAATAGATGTAAGTTATGGAGTTTGATACACCAAATGCATGGAATTGATGGGAGAGCAATAGAGTTAGTTATAGTTTTGATAAGGAAGCAACAAATACAACATGATAATATCACCGTAACATGTCCTAATCCATGTGTCATCTCATCATACCATGAGGAACCACCACCATCTATTCTTCCACGCAAAGCAAACATCATCATTACCCTTTTTCTCTAACTAACTTACATACATACATGCATGCATGCATTTATTTATAATACATACAGCTACGGACAGATTGCCCCTCGCATGGGGTTTGGCTGGTGACACCAATATCAGCCACTAGCTGATGTCAAAGCTCTGTGGGTCCCACCGTGATATATCTGTTTTCATCCATTCCGTCCATGAATTTTTCCATATCATTTTAGGTTACGATCCCAAAAACGAGGAAGATTAAAATCCTAAGTGGACCACACCAGATGAAAAACTGGGGATTGAACACTTACCGTTGAAAATTTCCTGGGGGACACATAAGTTTTGGATAAGATGATATTTATGTTTTCCATTCTTTCAGGTCTGTGTAACATTATGAATAGTTTGGATGACAAATAAACATCACTGTGGGTCCTCGAGAGGTTTCTACGGTGGACGTCATTCCTCCCACTGTTTCCTGTGGTGTGGTCCACTTGAGATTTGGATATTCCTCATTTTTGGGAAAATCTCTAAAATAATCTGGAAAAATGGATGGACGGCGTGGATAAAACACATAAATCATCGTAGGTTCACTAGCTTTGACATCAGCTAGGTCGCTAGTGTTGGGGTCATCAGCCAAACCGCGTCCTCTTAACGCTACCTTCTCACTCTCAGTGGAGGCCAGATCCAGTACAAAGCTTTATAGGTTAAGCTTAAACCACAATACAATGAAGTGGGTCCACTGTGATGCATCCATTATATCCAGTCCGTCCATTATCTTTCTTGTGTTTTTCTAAAATTCAAGTGGGGCTACACTGTGGTGGTGACGTGGCACCATTAAAACACTCCAAATTGTGTATGGCGCTCACTGTCCCTTTTATATATGCGATCCTGTCCGTTAAGAGGATGTATCCCACTAGGATGAATGGATGCCTCAAAATCAGGCCATTCCAAAACTCAGGTGAGCCAAAACACATGATTTTTCTTCTGTGGTCCAACTTTGTTTTAGATCGGTCTGATTCTTGGGCTCCACGTGGGACACGAGGAGATTCACATAATGGACGGATTGGATGTCATGCAAACATCACGGTGGGCCTCCCATATAGTGTTTAGGTTAAGCTTATCCTGTAAAGCTCATGCAGCGGATCCAGCGTGCTTTCAGTGTCCACCTAGTATGTCTCGATAGATGGGGCTTACACGGATGCATGTTGGAATGATCTGAGCCATCCATCAGTAGGAATTATCATTGCTTGGCTGCTATTGATAATCTGATGGAACTGTGAATGGTAGTCTACAGAATTAAAATGTGAAAATCAGATTTAAAAAAATCAATCTCATGTACGATCGTGATCGTCTGATTAATGATGGTACATGTAGAGGCGGTTCGAGCGGAAGTAAACCGTTGATATCCAACTGGAAGGGTTCCTGGACTAAGACCCACCTTGGAGATATTCTGTCAAGAATCCAGTTGGACCTCTACTCTGATGGCCACACACGTGTCCGAGGAATGGATGGATAGAAAAACAGGACAACATTCGACATTCAGCATACTTATGTGGCCCACTTGATGAGTGGACTGACCAGATTTAAGGACAAGTGAATCCAAAATGGGTCCACATGATGGTCAGCTTAGATCTCTCACTCGTGCTCTAGAGTTGTACGTGTGGCTAATGGACTCGTGCAATCACTTTGGCATTTCTCTTGCTATGATTTGTGGCATGAGAACCATAGCATACGAGAAAAACTTTGATACTCTGGCAGGGCGTGATGGATAATACACAGGCACTTAGAAATTGTATACGTGGCAATGAGTCAAATTAAACTGCAAAAATTTGGGTCCACTTTAGATGCATCATAATCCAAAAAATACGGTTAATGATTATCTAACTGTCCGATTGGTGGGCAATATTAGACGGTTAAAAATTTATCCCATGGTCCTTTTTCAACAAATGCCCATGAATCAGCGGTTAGGATTTTTCAACTAATCTGATACTGGGACTATGACTTAGCGGCCGAGGATTAACGGGTTTAGTTTGAGTTAATGTATGCCACGTGAATATTTCATGAGTGCCTGTGTATCGAGAGTAACAAATAACAGTGTATTTGTAGCCATCCTGACAGTTCCCAGGATGGCCCATGATTTGTGGGGTCCACATCTCCACCGTTTAATCTCGTTGGTGCGCATCCAGACGTGATCATTTCGAAATCCTTATTTTAGAAAGTTCTTCTTGAGATGAGACGCACGCACGATGCACGTGCAGCGGAAAAACATTCTCCTTTTTTAATGACCAAAATACCCATAAGGAATAACAGAACGGAAGACGACAAGATGCCGCCACTACTAAGGTTATAGTTCACCACCATTTTGGAAATAGTTGTGGCTCGTCCATGGTACATGTGTCATTAGTATTCGGTAATCCGAGCCATTCAAATTATGGGAATTATTGGATGGTAGATATGGCGAGTATGGCACTGATCCATTGATCATAGCCATCCAGTTCATGGCTATCAAATGGATGGTTAAAAGTTAGTCCAAAACGTGTGATTTTAAGTCTATTTCTCGACCCCTGATTGGTCCGTATTTGAAACGGGTTGGATTGGATCCTATATGCCAGCCATGGGGCCTGTGGGTTTTGATCTAAGGGTCAGGATCTTCTGATATGGAAGATTTTCAAGGATAACCCATCCATACTAGGGTCCATTTGGTCAACGGTCTGGATCTCAAACCATTCACGTGCACTGAATGGTGTTATTTGAGAAACTGAATGATTTTTGAAGCGCAGGGCCTTACCATGCCTCTTAGTTACTCGAAAGATGCATTACAAAGTGGTGGGGCCACGGATGGATGATCCAGACCGTTGGAATGCCCAAAGGTCTCCTGAATCATCAGATTGACCACTTGCATCACTCATCCCCACACGTACGATAGTTGATAGAGCAAAATAGTATTGATCCTCCCCAATGAGCATTGTATTTTGGAATTATGGCCCATCCATGATCGGGCCCCATATAAGCCGTTCCAAGTAGACCCTATCCATGATCGGACAGACTACCTACAATTAGTTGTAGGTTAAACAACGACCCATGGAGAAATTAACAAAATACGAAAGCGAAACTTAAAAGCGCTGTAGCGTACAAATGGGTTGAAGGTGATCAGTGCTCAAAATCAGGTGGATTGCACTTAGGACTAATCACCTATAAGCGGTTGCACGCTACGACACATTTTTTTAAGAGTTTGAATCCGGTAATAACGTTTCTATTTTAAGCTTAGCTTGCAAATGGATGTGGGCCAACCGTGGCTTTTTAATGAAATTCAGTTCGTTCATCATGTGGGCCCCTCCTAATCTCCTTGGATCTCAAAAACGAGGTCTCTCCAGAACTCATGTGGACCACATCATATAAAGACATCCAGACAACAAATTTCCCCTTTTTCATAATGTAGAGCTTTGATCCGTGGATAGAAATTGCATTCTCTTTAAATATAATATGTAACATCTTTAAGGAATTTCTCCTAATTTTACATTTATAAGTACGGACACGCTCCGCTGACAGATTCAGATGGACGTGCGTCTGCAGGTTGTCAGATATTTAACATCCCTTCGTTGATTCTCTGTGACACGGCAATCGAACCGCCCGTAACTGACACAATTGGCACCTCTCCACTCGCCAGTGATGATCCATACCGTTCGTCTGGAAGATCCCAGGTAGGATTGGGTGCCTGATTGCCTGCAGCCATTAGCTTGTGCGGCCACCGTCATGTATATGTCATATCCACTCCGTTTATCCGTTTCGCCAGCTCATTGTAAGGCATAAGCCCAAACATGAGGCTGAAGGAATGCTTCAGGGGACCACACCACGGGAAACAGTGGGGACGAACACCCACCATTAAAAACTTCGTTGGGGCCACATGAGTTTTTTATCAAGCGTATGTGTTTGCGTGTATACATATATACACGTGCATGCGCACACACGTGAACTGGTTAGATGCAAATAAACATCATGGTGGCCCCTAGGAAGGTTTCAACCAGGGAAACGTATTGATCATGGGTAGCTATAACACATCACGGTGGGCCGCATACATCTTAGTGTTCCTGCAAATCCAAATTTCAACGGCCAGAGATCTCCCGTTAAAAACAACAATGCAAAATACCGTTTTCTAACCCATAAGCAAATACCATACCACGTGTACGATGATCTGAACCAGACATCCCTTCGATCCACCGTTGATTTGGGTACTGACCAAAGATCGCTTTGATTGGATGATTAGAATAATCCGATAGAAGATACTTTCCTACTGAACGGGTACTCTGCAGATTTTGTGTTTTAGTGTTCATTTGTAAGGCTCCAATTAAGGGGCTCCGGTAATCCAAACATCGTGAATTTTGGATTATCATGGCCCAGTCATTACAGGAATACCATATGTACGGTTTCGATCTTGTCCATCTAATCCACGTGCATGCAGAAATGGCATGGAGAGCCACGCATCGGCTCCCTTCTAACTCTGCTTCATATGGACACTGATGATAGATCTCAGGATAACAAGATTCCTGCTACGTGGGCCATTAAGGAAAGCTTTGATACTGTTGCAGGGAGTGACGGATGATACTCAGGCACTTAGAAATTACTTGAAAATTGCATATACGGCCTACAAAGTAATTCAATTTCAACTGTCCAAATTACGGGTCACGGTTTAGATGTATCGTTAACCAAAAGTAGTGATTATTTGATTATCTAAAATGCAAATTGGTGGACATTTATTGGACGGCTAAAATGAAAAATATCGAGCGGTCTTCTTTCAACAAGCTAGTGGCCACGGATCCGAGGCTACGATTGTATGATGAATACCAACCGTATACTCACGACAGATGGTATGATGATTTGAACCGTTCATTTCGTTAATTACTGTAATAAACACGATATTATATCATAACACGCTTCAGTGATGATCCTAACCATTGCATTTTAGAGTTGAATTCCAGCCATTGAAAACTTTCTTTTCCTTTCAGATCGTACGTAAATAGTTATAAAATCATCTACAGATAAATTTTGCCCTTATAAGGTAGAGTCCACGATATGGACAGTTCTGATCATTGGACCACTCAGCGTGTGGGCCCCATTGGGTGGGGACACACACGCTAGTCTATATCTCGCGACAGACGCAATAAACAAAGTCGTCCGTTCGGACATGCGCGCCAAGCCATGGGTGACTGACAGTATGGTCCGTTAGGCCACGTAGGATAATACCAGAAACGGATTGGCTACTCCCCCTGACAGCAGCCCCGTGGCTGGTGGTCGATGCTCTGTGGGGCCCACAATGATGTATGTGTTTCATCCATTCCGTTCATCCATTTTTAAAGATCATCGTAGGGCTTGATCCCAAAAATAAGAGGTATGTAAATCTCAGGTGGACCACACTACATGAAAACAATAGTGATTGGATATCCACCATTAAAATCATCCTATAACCCACTGTACTGTTTATTTCACATCCAATCTGTTGATGAAGGGAAAAAAACAAAAATCAGCTTGATCCAAAACTTTTATGGCCCCTAAAATGTTTTTAATGGTCGATGCTCATTCAATACTGTTTCCTGTAATGTGGTCCAATTAAGATTGGGATATATCTTATTTTTGGTCTCGTACAGTAAAAGGATCTGTAAAAATTGATTGACGGCATGGATGAAACACATACATCATGGTGGGCCACACAGAGCACCGACCACTAGCCATTGGCTGGTGTCAGGGGGAGTAGCCAATCCATTTCCGCCAATACCCTGCCACGTCACCTGCCGTTATGACCCTGCCTCTGTGCGGGCGCTCCATTCCGTTAGAATTTTTAACGGTTTCAGATCCGGTCTCCTTCTAACCAGCATGCTTCCTCCTCCTATATAAGCCTCCTCGCTCTCCCTTTTCTTGATTCTCTCTCTCTCTCTATCTCTCTCTCTCTCTCTGCGAGAGAAGAAAGCCGATCGCCTTCTCTATTGGTAGTTTTTACCACGATTTCAAGCTCTAGGCACGATTTCAGAGGTGATTTTAGCTGTTTTTTTCCAGACGATCGATTTCACATCCATTTCCTGCTTTCTTACTGGATGAGCTTTGTTAATCTCATCAGATCTTGTTTTTTTATGCATTTCTTTGATGATTTAGTTGGATTAGCTTATTAAATTCCTCAGATCCTTCAGTTTTTCCACTGAATCTGTAAAAATCAATGAAAATGATCTTGATCTTGCTGATAAACAGCATTTTCTTAAAAAGTTTTCTTGTTCTGCACGAAAATCCACGACCATTTAGCTCAAATTCGTATTTCTGTGATTTTCTCTTTTGATTTCAAGGAAATCTCCTGGAAATTTGCCCAAAATCGCATTTCCTTCGATTTTCTCTTCTGTTTCTAGAAAATCTGCAAGCGTTTAGCTTGGAAACGCATTTCGTTTGATTTCCTCTTTTGCTTTCAGCAACAAATGCAGAAGGAGATCATTCCCGCCAATGGCGGCATCAGAGCTGCAATGTCGACTCCCACTTTCTCTCAGAATCAACGGCTCTCCGCATCTCCTCATAGAAACTCCGACGGTTGCGATCTCACCAGTATCTACTCCATCGTACCTCCTCCCAAAGACTCTGTTCTCAACTCGAGCTCCATTTCCATAAGCCCATCTTCATGCTCCTGCGATGAAGAGAACGCAAACGCGACGGAAAACCGCCTCTACCTAGCGACGCTCGCGTTACAATACCACGATTTATACGAAAAGTACGGTGCGTGTCTCTCTCGTCTGCACGAAACCACGCAAGAGGTGGAGGCACTTCGTCAGGAGAACACGAGGCTTCGGATTGCGAACGGAGATCTAAGCAAGCGGCTGGGACTCTTGACGGGAAAACCGAGCTCGCTGCCGAGTCGAGTCGGCTCGCCCGGCTTTCAGCCGCTATCAGTCGTGAATGATTTCCGGCGCCTTTGCGTGGGAGATGGTGGACGCAACGGCCGGGCTTCGAGCGAGGTCCCGGAAACGAGTCCGACGAGCGTGCTTGGTTACGGGGAGAATCGTTTCGAGAAGAAGAGCACGGAACGGGTTACACTGCCGAAGAGCATCTCGGTTCGGTCGAGCGGGTTTCTGAAGGTGAGTCCACCAAGCGGGAGTAACGCGAGTTCTAGTCGCGCCAACCGATTCCGCCCCACGAGCCCGCTAACTGTCGGATCGGTGAGTTCCGATTTCTTCATTTATAATTGCCTTTTATTTCTTTTTCTTTATTTTATGTTATTTTTTCTTTTCCAGGCAGTCGTTTTTTAACGAAACCAGAAAATTTCTATTGCAAAATGACTGAAACGACCCTATTCTCCCGGGAAACTGGGTACAGCATTTTTCTGCTTTAATACGAGGCATTTTTCCTAGTTTTTACATTAAGTAGCTGTATAAATCTCTATGCGTTGATTATTTTTGGCCGTAAGGACGAAAATACCCTTTGAACACAATGTCCTTGATCAATTACTTCGATAGGTTTAAGGTTATTTTGGATATTAACTGAGAATTTCCCGGGATTTTACTGAATCAAGTCCACCGGAGTTGATACAAACGTCTCGAGGTTCGGCTTTTTATATCCAAAAGGCAATACTGTGAAAGGTATTTCTCACCTATGGAAATGTTGTCATTTCCACTGATGTTGGGCTTACATGGTTTCAGAATGCAGCAGCGTTGTGTTAAGGACGAAAATATCCTTTGAATACGATGGCCTTCGTCAATTAGTTTGATAGATTTGAGGTTATTTTGGTCAAATGAATTTTCATTTTTCTGAACCGCCTTCGCGATTGGATCTTATATTCTAAAAAGCGACACTGTGAAAGGTATTTTCGATGTGCTATATGGCGATTCCGTCATCGATGGACGTGGGACTCTGTCGTAGTCATTTACCCTCCCACGAGCAATTACGTGGTCGTGGCCCGAGGGTCCAGGAATCCATTTTGCTCTCGCGTATCGAGTTTGTACTTTGTGAACTCACGTTTTAGGGGTCCGGAGAGCCGATTTGGTGGGACCCATACCGTTTGCAATATTTCTAAACAGTCTGTACTGGCCACCGATTCAATGAGCATGGTCGGACTCATTAAACCCTTGATCTAGACCGCCGAACCATGGGCTCCACTTGTATTGACTGGAAGCTGCATGACCTTTTAACCGTGGATCGTATAATTCCTGTGGTCTCTTCCTCAAGAAATTTACGGTCGTCGATTGATATCTTGTTCGGCCAAAGAACATCAAAGGTGGTGGGGTCCTCCTAGCGATCCAAATCGTTCATTGCTGCACGACATGGTCTATTGATTATGTATCCAAACGTCACCCATATCTGATCCCAACCGTCCAGATTGGCCCATCACGTGACCGGAAGTCGGGCCCCACACGTTGGATACCTAGTACCACTGTCACTTGTAGTAAAATAACTGATTTCTATCTTCTTCTTTTTTTTAATAATGATGTATTTTAATCATTTTGGTTGTATAAATATACTGTAGCAACGCGTGTATGTTCCTGGAGAGAAGAACGACGAGGCAGCGCTGGAGTTCGAGGTTTATAACCAGGGCATGTTCAAGACGGAGCTCTGCAACAAGTGGCAGGAGAGCGGGACGTGTCCGTACGGAGACCACTGCCAGTTCGCCCATGGCATCGGAGAGCTCCGACCGGTTATCCGCCATCCGCGCTACAAGACTGAGGTCTGCCGGATGGTCCTCGCTGGCGACACGTGCCCCTACGGCCACCGCTGCCACTTCCGCCATGCCCTCACGGAGCAGGAGAGGTTCGTGGGCCCCGCTTGAGCGCCATTTAAAAAAAGATAAAAAGAAAAAAGAACAGTCAAATAAGAACTTCTTATGCAACGGCCGCAGGCTGACAGGGCGATGTGCACAGCGCAGAAAGAGAGAGGAAAATGATAAATGTTGGGTTGGTTGGGTAAATTCCGATGTACATAATCTCACGTAACAATAATAAGGTAGGCCGTCGATGAGTGTTGGTGTGTCGTCAGGTAGACATTTCCTCCGTTGCTTTCTTTCAAAAAAAACATTAATTTTTTTTTTTTTTAATGTTTTGTCTTTTTTAAACCTTCTTTAATCTGATTCTTGAGGTAGTTGCTGAGATGGCAGCAATGGCTATTCTGCGTTGCTGCCTCTCTCTCTCTCTTACCCTCTCTCAGACGCTTGCAGTTTCTGCTGCTGCTGGGATATCCAAACAACACCAACAAACTCCTGTAATGATGATATTTGATACGGGCACAGTAAGTAATATTCGATTGGAACTATCATATCATAACTGATATTCTCTCTCTCTCTCCTGAATGCTTTTTCCTACGTGGATACTGCTACTGTACCGTCACATGTTTTCTTTCGTGAATTGGTAGAGTCGTGTGTACCAAAAATTCATTACACACTCCGTTCAATGAATAATTAAAAAAGGCCAAGTATTCTGATCGATGGATCATCTAATTCAGTGGTGAGCAGATGAATGGCTTTCGTGCAGCTTCTCTTGGCCATTAGTATGATGGGTCCAAAGGAGTTTGAGTAGGGTGGAATGTACTGAATAATCTTGAATCAGAGTCCCCTACTTGAAGGAAGATGGCTAGGGGTGCGTATTAAGCACTGCATCGATTTTTAAAAAGTAGCAAGTTGGTGGCATGTATTTTTCTCTCACAAGAAATTGCTGCATGTTGCAATTCCCATTGACACGCGTTGCAAATATGCAAGGCGGTTACAAAACCAAACGTATAGGCGATAGCCCATTAGTCAGATAATCCTAACCAGCCAATAAATGATCTTTTGACAAACTCTGTGTTAACCATTGATTTGCCTCCAGTTATTGGACGTCGACGATTCCTCTTTTGTCTCTTAATTTGGATGTGGCACTGAAAATCAATGGTCATGATCCCCATGCATACGTACCACTTGTAAAGCTGAAATAGTTTTGATATGCACTTCATTCCCGGAACTACATGAATCATGCATCATTGTGGTAAAAACAATTTGGTCGGTTGTGATGATGGTCACGTGCGTTCGAATGCATGGTAATTACCATGCGTTTGAGTTTCGTGGGGTACGCCTGTGATGTTTACGTAGAATCCAAACGGTACATTGGGTGAGACTCATGGGCACTGAACGTCCGAAGAATCATCCTTACCAAATACTCACGTGGGATCGATCATACACCATTGAGAGCAATGTACCATCATATCTAACAGCCTATGTGTCGCTTGTGGCCCACCTAAGTTTCGGAACCCACATCAATTGGGTTGAATGACATATGCACAGCACGATGGACCCACAGTCCAGTCCATCCTAAAATTCATAATGGTAGGCGTTCCATCCCCAATGTCCCCTATTGCTCCCTTTGGTGTGGCCCAGCTAAATTAATGAACAGGCTGGTATTTGGAATCTAGGCCTTCATTGGAGTCTTATATCGTGACTCGTTGGATGGCACTCATGCATCATGGTGGGCCCCTACATTGTCCAACCAACGGTATTTAGCATGTGTTATAACGCATGCTATTATTCTCCCGTAATGTATTTTTGGCAGAAGAAAGAGACGGCAGTCCGCTGACCACTGAGGACTTTGTTTATTTCGGACGCGGATTTCGTGCTACCCCCGCCCGGACGGTAATCCGTCCGGACAGGGCTCTGTGGGGCCCACCGTAATGTAAGTGTTTTATCTACGCTGGTCATCGCTTTTCTCGTATCATCTACGTTATGTTCCTAAAAATAAAGCAGGTCCACTGCTCCAGTGCAACACACCAAAGGAAGTTGCAATGATAATGACAATGACACCCACCATTGAAACCTTTCTAAGGGCCACCGTGATGTTTTTTTTACGGTCCAAATTATTAATAAGGTCATGTAGACGTGGATGAAGTCAAAACACAAATATCAGCTTGATCCGAAACTTCTCCATCTCCCAGGAAGTTTTTAATGGTGGAAGTTCAATGCCCACCTTGTGGTCCCCTTAATCCTTGGACTTGCCTTATTTTTTTGGCTCATACTTAAAATAACCTGAGAAAAACTATGAACAGCATAGATAAAACACTTACATCACGGTGGGCCCCACAGATCCCTGCCCGGACGGATTACCATCCCGGCGAGGGTAGGACGCAATCCGCGTCCGTTTATTTCGGCCATGGCATCCCTAGTAAACGGTAGATCTCCCGGGACTTAGGCGGACGCGGATTGCATCCTACCCCCGCCCGGACGGTAATCCGTCCGGGCAGGACTCTGTGGAGCCCACCGTGATGTAACTGTTTTATCCCTCCGTCCGACCATTTTTTCAGAAAATTTTAATATGTGATCCAAAAAATGAGGCAGGTCCGAGGCTTGAGTGGACCACACCAAAGGAACTTGCATTGATATGACACCCACCGTTGAAACCTTTCTAAGGGCCCACGTGATGTTTTTTTTACCATAAAACCTATTCATAAGGTCACGTGGACGTAGATGAAGTGAAAACACAAATATCAGCTTGATCAGAAACTTCTCTGTCTCCCAAGAAGCTTTTAATGGTGGACGTTCAATCCCCACTTTGTGGTCCACTCAAGCCTTGGACTTGCCTCATTTTTTGGTTCACATATTAAAATTTTCTGAAAAATTCGTTGGACGGCAGGATGAAACAGTTACATCACGGTGGGCTCCACAGAGCCCTGCCCGGACGGATTGCTGTCTGGGCGGGGGTAGGACGCAATGCGCGTCCGGACTTAGGCAGGGACGCGGATTGCGTCCTACCCCGCCCAGACGGTAATCCGTCCGAGCAGGGCTCTGTGGGGCCCACCATTATGTAAGTGTTTTATCCACGCCGTTGAACGATTTTGTCAGATAAATTTAGCATGTTAACGAAAAAATGAGGCAGGTCCAAGGCTTGAGTGGACCACAAAGTGGTGATTGAACTTTCACCATTAAAAGCTTCTTGGGAGCCAAAGAAGTTTCGGATCAAGCTGATATTTGTGTTTTCACTTCATCCACGTCTACATGACCTTATGAATAGGTTTTGTGGTAAAAAAAAACATCACGTGGGTCCTTAGAAAGGTTACAACGGTGGGTGTCATATCAGTGCAGGTTCCTTTGTTGTGGTCCACTTAAGCCTTGACTTGCCTCATTTTTTGGTTGACATACTAAATTTATCCGACAAAATCGTTCAACGGCATGGATAAAATATTTACATAAGGTAGGCCGTACAGAGCCCTGCCCGGACGGATTACCGTCCGGGCGGGGGTAGGACGCAATCCGCGTCCCTTAGGCAGGCTTCCAACTGCTAGTCCTCTCTACAGGACTCGATTGCGCAGTGTCACACACAGCACGGACGTAGGCGGTGTGTGTTATTGGTAAAGCTCCGTAGGCCCCTTAATATATATGCTTTATCCATGCCATCCATCTATTTTGCAGCTCCTTTTAGCTACTGAGCCCAAAAATGAGGTAGATCCAAATATCTGATGGACCACACCAAAGGAAACAGTGGTTATTGAATGCCCACCGTTAAAAACTTTCTTGGCCCAACTGTAATGTTTATTTGCCTTCCACCCGGTTGATCAGGTCACATAAACACATATCACCTTGATTTAAAACTTTTGTAACCCTCAGAAGTTTTTAATGTTGAACATTCAATGTCGGCTGTTTCCTAGGTGTGGCCCACTTGAGATTTGGATTTGCCTCATTTTTTAGCTTATGCTTAAAATGAGCTGCCAAAATGGATGGACGGTGTGGATAAAATACATGAATCGTAGTGGGGCCACAGAGCTTTTCCAATAGCGCATAATACCGAAGTGGGTGCCGCATGCTACATGGCCTGGATTGAAATGGTGGGTCACAAAACAAAAAACCGTCGGATTCATGTCTTCAACCACTAGGAGCCGCGCGAACTAATTACGTGGCAGACTGCAGACTACCAGATTGCCATGTATTTTATAGGATTAAGGGCCAAGGTTCCACGGTAGTACTGTCAATGGGCTGTCCATCGAGCT
Source organism: Magnolia officinalis (assembly GCA_021015155.1). Taxonomy (NCBI): domain Eukaryota; kingdom Viridiplantae; phylum Streptophyta; class Magnoliopsida; order Magnoliales; family Magnoliaceae; genus Magnolia; species Magnolia officinalis. Next base: position 58,013,033 of record JAJHSJ010000016.1, on the reverse strand, counting down.
CTCTGGCCTGGCCCGCTTCATGCTGGCCTTGCCCTGGAATATTAGGCCTATGGTCAGGCCCTGGGGCTAAAATATAAGCCCGTTTATTAATCGGCCATGAGCTGGGCTTATGTTGTGTGGAGGTTGACTTTTTGGTTTTGGAACTTTGCTACAGATGTACAACTTTTTATACATGCGTTCTACATAGGTCTATCAATGATCAAGCTGGCCTCCCGCTCTTAGCTCACCAAGGCTAGGGCTGTCCCGTTGGGCTCCTGCCTCAGACTGTCATAGGCCGGCATTGCTTTTGACATTTACAAGCCCCGGAAAAGGCTTGATTTTGAGACCCATAGGATCAATGGCCGGACTCGACCTGAGCCACATTCTAATGGAGGCCTACCACAATCCAACTGTAGGCTGTTTATGGCTGCAATGGGCTTGGGTCGGGCCTTTTGTACAAACCCGTGGGCAACCACCGGCCCTAAATTGAGGCCTGATAATTAAAGGATGTGGGCTCTCAGACGCGGTGTAATACTCTTGTTAGCAATTTACCGTGCTTACATAACCATGGGGATAGGTGTAAATGGTCCAAACACCAGTTTTAATCTGTATTAGATGGATGATAATTCATTGTGATGTCGACACACCACGCAATCGGCATTCAAGGATGCGGCAGTGATCCGTCCAGGAGAGCAGCTTAGGTGAGACCCAGGCCTGACCCCGGACGGTCTGGCCCTTACAGTGGGGTTACCGTCCTACCTTGATTTATGTATTATATATCCACTTCATCCATCCGTTTTTCCAAATCATTTCAGGGCATTATTCCAAAAATGAAGCAGATTCAATTACTAGGCAGACCATACCATATGAAACAGTGGTGATTGACCATTAACAGGCCACAAAAGTTTTGGATCAAGCTGATATTTGTTTTTTTTTTTTTTTTTTTTTTAACCTTCATCCAGGCTTATGTGAGCATATCAACAGATTGGATGGTAAATAAATATTAAAAAACATTAATATACACCTTAAAATGTTTTTAATGATAACATGGTCAATTACCACTGTTTCTTATGGTATGGTCCACCTGATAATTGGATCTGCTTTGAGGGTTCAAATGGATTGATGGGCAAGGCCCATAAGAGCTTAGAGCATAGTTAAGTGCTGTCTCCACCATAACAAGTTGGGCCCTTTTTCTTGGCCCCGATTTATCGAAGGCCAAAAAGAGTAGGTGCATGCCCAGCTATCAAGCCCATGTATCTTCATAGAAACCAACCCAATTACACACATATCCATGAATATAAAATCAAATATATATAATTTAAACTTTGGTCACACACTACACAAAACTTTAGCTATTGGATTAGATATTTGGGCCCAAAATAAGTGGCCACATAATAAAGGCACAAATTTAGTCCATGTGGGTAATAACGGTGAGAGAGGGGAGGGTTTGAATCTATTTCCTCTTTCCATGATTGATTGCATGATCTAACTCTAATACTAGATGTTAGAGTTTTATTGGGCATGAATGATTGATTGCATGATCTGGCTCCAATACCACATGATTGATTACATCATGCATCAACTATGAGGAAGAAGAGAGAGGTTACTGCCTCCACCATTACTGTTGGTGTGATTAGAGTTTCGCCGGAGAAGATAAACAGCCACCAAATCTTCCTTCTCTTCCTCTCTCACAATGATGGGAGATGAAGGTTAGCACATGTGAGAGAAGAGTCGAGGACCGATCCTCCTTTAAAGCTTGCAGCAGTCAATAATCTAGCATTGTTAGTAGATATGCACGATGGCAGGTCCATAGGTTGTGTTTGTGAAGGCTGCCCTACCATGAAAGTGGGACAACTCAAAAACCATTTTGATCCAACCAATGTATAGGTGAAACTAAGCAAGGTATGTCTAGACCCAGCCCATGGTCTAAGATCCAGCTAGCCTGGGCTAATGAATGAGGTTGCGGCCAGCGACCACCACCGTACAACAACTCGACCTTACATGCGGGCTCAGCTCCAACCCAATTGTTCATTGGGCCTAAAATATAGGCCTGAATGCTACCCTGGCCTAGAAGATGGGCCAACCCACCCCATTTTCCATTCGAATGGATAGGAATACTTTTTCTAGATAAGCATTGAAGGAACGTGGGTAAGATAGCCGCTGCCCTTGGTCCTGGCACCAAGATAGGATTGGGACGGTGATCACGCGTTGAATGTGGAACCCTCTTAATCTTTTCCCAACCGTCCGCTTCTCTTACATGATGAGTGGACATATGCACATTTTGCACCCAGAGCATTCATTGTGCGGACCACATGATGTACATCCCAGATGTGTGTGCCATTTTCAGACTACCTTAGCCATCCAAAAAGCCACAAAAAAAGACACGATAACGGGATTGTATGAGCCCTCAAAAATGAGGGCCTGAAGATGCTTAGGAAAAGAACTCGGATTTGGTAGTGACCCCTTTAGTACGGACGTCCCCTAGCCCCACCTTGGGGTATATGTTTTATCCATGCCATCCATCCGTTTTGCCAACGCATTTTAAGGCATGACCTTGAAAATGAAGCAGATGCAAACTTCAAGTGGACCACATGCCACAAGAAATAAATGGCCACTATTAAAAACTTCATGGGGCCACAAAAGCTTTCAATTAAGTTCATGTCCATGATTCAATTGAACCCTTGGAAGCTAAAAACCGAAGACATAAGAGGACATGAAACATCAACAAATGAAGAACAAGTAAATTATGAGGTGCCTTGGTAACCCTAACCTTAGACGTAAAACAGCATAACCTCTAAATAAATTGTTCTTAAATAGATAGACTCTTGCTTGATCATCATATAGCCTTACGAGTTCATTTGAAACATTAGAAATTGGCTAAAAGAGGTTTAGAGTTGTTGTAAACTACGCAACCCAAGATAGTAAACTTTTGATCAAAGTTCAATTGATTGACAGTCAAGCTTGGTCAATCGAGGATGGCCAAAACAACCCAGCAACATTTCTAGCCAAAATCAAATAAAGTTCTATCGATCAACACATTTATAAGCCTAACGCATTGAAATGTGGGAGATCCGTAAAGTTGCAAAATTTATAGGCAACTGCCCATTACAAATGACCGATCTTACCGACGATCCTAGGAGATCGTGCAACATTGAATACTACCTTTCCAAATCAAAGTGTGATATCCTCTTAAGTTTGCAAAAAGCGCATGGGCTCTAACCACCAATAATCCAAACTTACAGACTCCTTCGATGCACACATGTCAATCGCATTGTGAAAAAGGTTACAACTTGATGCCTCGTAAAGCCACAAAATGTAGAGGGAGAAATTGCAACGTTTTCTCCAACTCTCGCGAGACATCTAGGTTAATCTTTAACTAGACAAGCTTCTAAACAAACAACACTCTAGTTGGAGTAAACCATAATGGGAATTTTCTCCTCATTGTTCAGTTCAATGAAATCGAACAGGTTTCGATAGAATCGATAATTACAGGTTTTTTCACTTTTGGTTGCTAGACTGTTTTTGGTCCTGTCGATATCATCGAGAGACTGTCATCGAGAGTGGCTCGATGTCATCGATAATTGTTGAATTTTTCACCCCTGGTCGCTAGATAGTTTTGGTCCTGTGTCGATATCATCGAGAGACCTTCAGATTATATCGAGGCTGTCATCGAGAGTGGCTCGATGACATCGAAAAGTTCCGCAGATGCGATTGCGGAAACGCAGATTTTGCGGATTTTGTTTCCTATTTGGATTCTACCTCTTTCTATTCTTATATAAAGGGGTGTATGCGGGATTGGGGTGTATTCAAAGGCATTCTAAGTTTCCTAAAGGTTTTCTAGGAAGACTTAGGGTTATCAAAGGTGAGAGAGAGAGAGAGAGAGAGAGGAAGCTTGTAGAAGGGAGATTCTGCTCGTAGAGGTGATCTGCTTCGCAGTCCACATCTCAGCGCTTCTACGTCCTCATGATCGGTGAGATCTCTCCATTTTTCTCTTATTCTCTTTTGTTTATCCACTTTTGCGTGAGTGAAGAAGGTTTGATCCAAGCGGTGTGTGCTTGTGATCGGTTGTAACGTTCTGCGTTCTTCTTTATAGTGGATTGTTGATCTGGACGAGGTCCCGTAGTTTTTACCTCTTTGAGGGTTTTCCACATAAAAATCCCTGGTGTGGTGTGGTTTATGTTTTGATTTAGTTCATTGCATTATTATTCCATAATTCTGGTTTGTTTCGGGAAACTAGATCTTAAGGTTTTGTGCAAGGCTCCCAACAGACTAAACTACGACTATGTCTAACTCATGAGGTGGAGTGTCCACTCACTTTAACATTTAGTTGCATCCAACCTCTGCCAAAAGAGGGCATATATAAACACCCAAATTGGATATCATTGGCCAACCACTAGCTGACGGTCAGCTGTCACCCTTTGCACTGGCCAAATATTTTTGACAGATCCTGCATGTTAGTTTTTTGCCAAGTGTACATCGTCGACCATTCGCTAGTCGACGGATTTCCCTTATAAATATGACCCCCAACCTTCTGTCCAAAGAAAGAAGAATACGTAGGGAGATAAAGAGAAGCAAGCTCTAGGAGATTTTGATTGTCGTGGAAGAGTTGTTCAACTAGCCCTTGAAGTTAGTGTCATCTGTGACTGCTCTCTTAGTCAAAGTCAAAGGCAAGAAGATAATGAAATCAACGGGTAAGGTTAGGATTTAGGACATTCAACTATCCATTTTGATTGAAAATGATATCTGATATCTTCTTCTTCTTTCTTTTTTTTTTCTCACATCTCGAATTAAGTCATATTTTATTCTATGCATACCAAAACACCAACAATAAACACACTTTTTTTTTTTTTTACAGTCTTCTCTCATAACTAACTGCCTTTTATTTTACTTGCCTACTTTGGGTCTTAAATCTCATGGAGTAAAGCTAATTTTTATTTATTTTCATGTTGCCTACTTGGAGTCTTAAACTCTGCGTTGTAAGATTAGGTTCCATTTTATTCTCTTTTGGCATGCCCTGAGTTTTAAACATTGTGAAGCATGGCTAGACACAGTAACGTCAAAATTTCTCTAAATCTCTCCTAAAACCATGAAGTCTCGTGAAGCAGAGAACCGTGCATTTCACGGACAAAAAAAAAAGGTGCCTAACTCCTGTTTTTTCATTAACTGGTACCCTTGCTCAAAATTCACGGAACATACTAAGTCAGTCACTTGAATTAGAAAATCTTGTGAATCCCCCGCCTTTAAGCAATTTCTTAGTTTTTAGCCGGTCATAAGTTCCAACATTCTTTTGGCTAGCGGCTATTCTAAGATAAACACACTTTTACTTTTTTGAGTCAACCATAAATTTAAATCAAAATAAAACAGAACTGACAAATGGAGAAAGCCTGGAAAATAAGAGCTTCATTCCGCCGCATAGCGGGAGGGTATTCACATAATGGGGGTCCCACCCTCCTCTAGATCCAAGGTCTCATCTAATCTGCTCCCAAAATTAAAGGGAGAGGATTGAATACTGACAGCACCAGTAGCTACGTGGCTACTGCACTTTGCTATGTGGGTCCACCATGATGTGTATGTTTCATCTATGCTGTCCATCCATTTTGGATCATTACTGTAGGAAGTGAGCCAAAAAATGAGACAGACCCACTTCCTAGCTGGACGACACCAATTAAAAGCCTACTATTAAAGACTTACTGGAGCCCACTGTAATGTGTAATGTTTTCATGCCATCCAACATGTTGACTAGGTCAATAGACCAGGATGAAGGGAAAACACAAATATCATCTTGATCAAGAACCTTCGTGGCCCCATAAGTTTTTAAAGGTGGGCGTTCAATCACCACCGTTCCCTCTGGTGTGGTCCACTTGAGAATTGAATCTACCTCATTTTTGGTCTCATATCTTAAAATGATATGGAAAAGTGTATGAACGGCGTGGATAAAACACTTGCATCATAGTGGGCCCACAAAGCACTGTCCAGTAGCCGGTCCCCTCCGGCAGTGTCATTATCCAATCCCCCTCCAAATCAAAGCCATTCGTTGCTCGGATGGGCCACGTGCTTGAATTGAGGCGTGATCTTACATTTTTCCGCTGTGGCCCACTTGAGTTTCAATCCTCCACAAATATCAAGTATCTCAGACGTGTGGGGTTCACATGCGTCTCGGCACCTTTTTTACTTATATGATACTCGGCTGCGTATGGCGCTTGATACGCATGGACTCGGAATTATTCACTAGATTTATATTAACTTAAAAAACCGAGTGGACCATGCAGCGTACTGCCTCCATGGGAAAACCCAAGATCAGATTAGTTGGACAATCCTTTCATCTGATCCGTAAAAACTTGTTCGTGGAAATAAGACCGTTGGATTTTATAACCGTCCCATTAATGTGTCCACCATTCCTCGTAAGATAATCAAATAAGCTTAATTTCTGAATCATGATAAATCTTCGTTGGATACGATAATTTTTAAGGTTTAATTAGACTACTCATATGACACATCTGCAATTTCTAAGTGCCTGTGTATGATCCATCATACTCTTCCAGAGTATAATTTTTTTCCCGTAACTGCAACCCACGCTATACAGCGGTTTTGACCAAAACAATGGGTTGGAAAAGCGGTTTTCAGTAAAAACACGTCTTTCATGTTTTTATATAACAGGAATTGCGATTCAAAGAGAATATCTTGAAAATGGTGTTTGAGAGAGGGGAAATATCTTAGATATGGCGTTAGAGAGAGAGAGAGAGAGAGAGAGAGAGAGAGAAGGGTGTTTATGGAAAGGGAGATGGAGCTTCTTGAAGTTACAGGAATGGGTACGTGAGGAAAATCATCTTTTATATATTAGATAAAAGGTGTGTTTTTTTTTCCTATGCCCCCCATTCCTATGATTTCCAGTGGTTCTTCCCTTTCCTTATTTTTCCCTTTGCTGTGGTGCGGATTTCCAGGTGACGATTTTTTTATAATTTTCCTGACAGGTTTTGCTAGTATACATCTTAACGTTTTGTAATATGATATGTCGAGACTTTACTCATTTGATTTGATTTGATTTTTTATTTTTTTTTCAGTGATCCAAGCCATTTATGTGATAGGATTATCCGAATAACCTTTTAATAATATTTCAACCCTTTGATTGTACAAAGATTACGGTGGCCGTTCATATTCAAAACAAAAGAGCTAGATTATCAAAGGGTTGAAACTGTGCAATTGAAATCTTTTATTCATTGCTTGGCTAACATTCAGGGTCGGTTAAAAATGAAAAATATCTCATGTCTTATTCAAAAAACGAGTGGACGGTTTGGATTGCCTTACAATCACATTGTATGGACGGTTGCAGTTCCTTTGATATTTTTGTAAGTTGGGTGAAATTAACATTGTGAATCTATTTCTCTTACATGGGCTGGGCTTCCTTGCTTAAGCCCATGCCAGGCATCCGGGCCCCAAAACCCAGACCATGATTGAAAACCCAATACAACAGGAGAAGAATTTACGGGCCTACCGTGAAGAAAAGAGAAATTTAATACTCTTGTCAGAGCCTTATTGGTGGTAGTCTGTCTCTTAAAAATTACTCATGACATCATATATGTAATTTAAGTTGAACTGCTAAAATTATAGATTTAGAAGATGTAGCATTTTAGTTTTTTTTTTAAAAAATGCTTGTTTGATTTACTGACTATCGGTTGCTGGGAATTTATTGGACAGCTAAAAATGGTAACTAACCAATGGTCTTATCTCGTGGAACAATTGTCCAGGAATCAAAAGTAGAATGTTCAACCAATATGGGATAATTTGGACGGTTAAAAATGTAAATGATCAAATGATCCCATCTCATAGAACTATCCACGAATCAGGCTAGGAATGTTCAAGCAATCTGTGATAATTATGCACCGTTCAATCGTGGCCCATCATAATAATGCATGTCATGGGCCAGGCCAGGGACCCACTTTTGTGCAATAGCTGGATTGTTCGTTAGGCGTGTTCCTCATATGCATGAGAAAAATGCCATTGAAACCTCAGATGGGCTGGGCTGGGCTGGGAGTCGGCAAAACCTTTGCAGCATGTGGCTATTCATGAGGCTTTTTTTTTCTTTTTTTTCCTTCACATGGGCACTGGAACTAAAGGCGCACTATCTATCAATGAGCTCGCACTTGTACATGGGCACTCGAACCCATGACCTCTGTTGAAACTTACAGTCTACCACTGAGCTAGCAGTAGTAACCACAGTCATCAGGCTCAGACTGCAAACATGGCAAAGAATGGGAGTGAATTAGGTGAGACCCCGAACTCACCCAAGACGGTGTGGCCCTTATTATGGGCCCACCTTCATCTATATATTCTGTATCCATGCCCTCCATCATATCATAAGATTGAAGCAGATCCAATTATCAGGTGGACCATACCTTAAGAAAGAGTCATGATTGATCCTTAATGGGCCACAAAAGTTTTGGATCAATCTGATATTTGTTTTATTTTTCCATTCATCCAGGCTCATGTAACCTTATCAACAAATCCCTTCATCATACAGGATTACGTGACCTTACAACAAATTCAAATTGGATGGCAAATAACCACCAAAGCATTAAGGCACGCCCTAAGATGTTTTTAATGGTGTAGGGCGTTCAATCAATTACCACTGTTTCCTATGGTATGCTCCACTTGATGATTGGATCTGCTTATTTTTTGGATGATTTGTAAAAAGGGATGATTGGATCTGCTTATTTTTTGGATGATTTGTAAAAAGGGATGATTGGATCTGCTTATTTTTTGGATGATTTGTAAAAAGGGATGATTGGATCTGCTTATTTTTTGGATGATTTGTAAAAAGGGATGGACGTGGATACATAATACATAAATTAAGGTGGGCCGCATGGTATGGGCCTCACCATCTTGGCCTCACCATCTTGGGCCGCATGGTATGGGCCTCACCATCTTGGGTGAGGCGGGGTCTCACCCAAGAATTTGGATTGTTGAAACATTTTCATATTAATAGCCAATTTTCACACATAAGTATGACTGATCGTTGGACCAACAATATTAATATTTTTATTTTATGGCCAATGATATGTTGTAACGCGAATTACATGTGTGCTGTTTTTGCTCGGATTGCTGGGTAGGGTTTTACAAGGATATGGCAGTTGGTTTCCACACCTGGCCCATGGATGTTCTCAACACCACCGTATGGAAGTTTTAGTCTTATAATTATGCTTCTTTGAATCCTGGTTTAAATGTGAGCCATTAAAGATTCATCTTCATACACAATCACCTGTTCAACAATTATTTCTTATCATGGCTTAGGTAGCATGCAATTTTGAGCATAAACGGTTCAGATCATTATTTAAAATGCAATAAGAGGGTGAAATCCAACCACCATACTGTTACGAATGTGGGTGGGGCCATCTTCTCCTTCTAAAACCCCAGGGATGGCAGGGTGTAAAGATAAAAAGGGCAGTGGGTCATTACTTATAAACAATGTTGAAAGAACGATGGAAGGGAAGGGCATCAAATTGGATGGTCAAAACTGATGCAAGGGATGGGCATCAAATTGGATGTGATCAAAACTGAAACTAGTCACATGGGCAATCCAAACTCACAAGAAATGCCCTCCTCTCTACTGTATTTGGAGAAAAAATAAAATAGAGAGAGAATAGATAAAACTTTTTTTTTTCAACTCTACTTGTGGGCCCACATTAGTTTATGTACCAAATCCGACATAATCAGAAGGTTCACCACATTATGATGGACGTCAGAATGGTCACCCACTAAGAAAGTGGGAAACGCCAAACGAGCAGCTGATCCAACTATCATGCAGGCAACTATGTGAACTTCGGATGTTCCTGGTGGAAGTGTTGTTTTTTATGGTGTCGTCCACCCAATGGTATATTAACCTCATATTCAGGAAACCCATCATCATTTAAGGCCTTGATGTACCAGTTGCATGGCTTACATATAGCACAGTGGACCCTGTTAATGTTTGGTTTGTGGTTCTTTGCCATGTGACAAGAGCAGTTGTGCCAGAATTGAATTTGTAGTTCAATTTAAACCGGACAACTATTACACCAAGCGTCGAGACAGGAAGAAATGTAGTATGTGATCAAAGATCGAATTAGATTGGTTGTCTATTCAACCACTTGCTTAGTATGTAAAAAGGATCAAACGATATTTAGAGGGTAAGGATAGTCCTCTGGGTTAAACATTTGTCTTTTGTACTAAAAGATTTTTTAATACAAATAAAGAAAAAACAGAAAAGGAATCCTTACAATCAATCATGAAGAGCAGCTGCAAAACACATGCCTAAACACATGCCTAAATGGAGAACTGATTCCAACGTATGAGTGTAGATTTAAATTACAGCTAAGATTATCAGCTACTTAATTAACAATACGGATTACACTATGGAATGTAAACAATGGTAAAAAAAAAGGAGTGATTACACTAAGGAATGTAAATGACAGGTAATTAAAAGATATATTGGCTTTGATTGGGTTGGTATGCGAAAAAATCTTTCTGCTGAATTTATTTACTATTCATAGCCTCAATTCGACCATTTAGATGCTTCCTACGTTCTGATGGTTGTTATAACCGTTTAATACATCTTAACCCTCTTTATTTTTACTCCTACCATCTGTGATGTAACTGCTTCAGACCTCCTTGTTGACTCGACCGCATTCCGCACAGTTGCTCGGTCAGGCTCCTTGATGATTATTGGCCGCTTGATTGACCTTCTGAATGAATATTGACCGCTTGGTTTGCCATCTGGATGACTATTAGTCGCTTAGTTTACCTTCTAGATGTATAGTTTAGCAAACCCCACAATAATTGAATGACATTTACAGGTAGTTGAATGGCTCACCTCAATGTACCGATGTTTGTATAAGATTTGGCCTACCATTAATAAAGGGCTAATATGTATGAATCAATCGTATCAATGAGTATGCCTAATCTATATACCTGCTGGTATTCATTTTAAATCCAACTACACCACAAAAATGAAAAAAGTCATATTAATTTGGATTGACCTAAAACTTAGAATTACACTGATTTTTAGAATGGGGTTTTGCTAATTTCTCCATTTTTAAAGGGACGTTAGTAACATGTCAAAGCTTCTAAATGCCACTTGAGATGCCCAATCATCAATCTGGACGATTCATTCAATGGTATTATTGGGAGCAAACCAAGGTGCAAGGTAATATTCACGACCCTTTCAATGAGGCCAATTTGTTACAATTGTCCGTTGTTGATAGATCATATATCATATGGTGGTTAACATCTTGAACCAAATTGACATTTTGGAATCATAAACAATACAAAGTAATATATATATATATATATATTATATATATATATATATATATATATATATATATATATATATATATATATATATATATTAAATACATGTTTCAAGATGATGTGACATATTTTATTTCTCCGCTCAATCTTGATTGTCCAATTTCCATGCTATTAATTAGATGTTTTAGATTGTCTAATTGGTTATTTTTGTATAATGGTCTATTCCTATTCCTAGTTGCATGAATGGATGATTGATGAAATCAATGACAGTCTCTTGTGAGTCATTTAAAAGCTTTGGGAGGTTCTTATGAATTGATTGAGATTGATTGGAAATTGTAATTAGTTAATTGATGACTATATTAATGGGTTATGGAAATAAAAGAAACCAATGTAAAAGTTTGACAAATAAATGCCTATTAATCAAAGATTGTTAACTAGAGGGATTTTTAAGTATGCCTAACCCAAGTGAAGAGTTTTTAGATAAAACCACATCTATGTTCATAAGATCAATTTATTGGATCACTAAACCATGAGCCCGCATCTTGAATCACAAATGTACCAAATCCTACTTAATTTTTTTCTTCCTTAGTTACGTATTTGAATTGTTAGAAACTAATGATGCATTTGGATGGGAGTAAATGGTGCATTTGGATGCAAGTAAATGGAATCAGAGTAAATGGGACTGATTTGAAATCTAGAGGAAAAGAAGAGATTTAGAAGTAAATGAGGTAAGATGCCTTTTTAGGCTCTCTTAGAGAATCACGAGTAATCAAAGTTATTGTTACGCATGTGTTCCTTGTGTACATGGCACAATGATGATACTCCCAAACATCTTAATTATTGGCTACATTACTAAACATCATGGTGTGGCCTACCTATGCCGCTAAACCCCACCAACCTTAGAATCATGAGTCATCAAAGTTATTGTTATGCATGTCCCTTGTATATATGGCACGATGATGATACTCCCAAACAACCTAATTATTGGCTACATTGCTAAACATCATGGTGTGGCCCACCTATGCTGCTAAACTCTACCAAACGCCGGGGGGGGGGGGGGGGGGGGGGGGGGGGTCTTGCTTTTTGTGATAAACTTCTCCAATGGTATGTGATAAAGTTGTTAGAGACAATTCCTCTCAAATCATAGCTTAAAGATGTGATTTTGACTCCTCAATTTTCAGCAAGACACCCTACATTTGAATCTAAATCCATGTCCTTGGTTTGATGCCAAACCTAAAATGTAGATTTGTGGATTTTTGATACATTGAAATCCTTGGTGCCAAACGGGTTGTTGGAGAAGCATGGGAAGAAAAAGATTCACTTATAATAAATCCTCTCATGCAAGCTCCACATGATTTTAGCATTCTCAATTCAATTAAAAGACAGTGCATTTAACACAGTTGAACCATATCACCCCTGTACAAATTTTAGACTGATCGTGACTTTATTAGGGCCCATCGGTATACCCGATCATGATACCTAACTCTTTGATTAATTAGGCTCACTTTATAGAACAATTATTGCAGTATATATTTTAATAAGCTTATTATGATCATTTAGTCAAATATCACAAGTACACTAATTTACTACCTTCTAGTTCCCCCATTTACTTGCATCAGTAAATGTGAAATGTATTCTATTTACATGATCATAAATAGAGGTGTACATGAACTGAGCTAACTCGACTCGACTCGAAAAAGCTCGATTCGACTTGGTTCAAAGTTGAGTTCGAGCCGAGTTGAGCTGATTTTTTTGAGCTTGAAAATGAGTTCGAGCCGAGTTCGAGCTGGCCCCAGCTCGTCTCGACTCAGATTGAATCCAGCTCGAATCGAACTCGGATCGAACCAGTTCGGTAACTCGGTTACTTTGATATTGAGTTGCTCACCAAGTGTTTGATGAAATGACAAAAAGAAGTGTGGCCGGTGGCAAAGAAGGTATGTATATGAAACCAACACTATTTTTTTTCTTGATTTTTATGTTGCTTAAAAGGTGTTTGATAAAATACTTGTAAATCCATTGTTGCTGTCTCAAATAAAGTGTGATTTTAAAGGTGTAGTCCAAATGTTTATGAAAATGCTGCAATGGTGAACTTGGCTCGAACCAGCCTGAGCTGCTGACCGAACCGAGCCGAGTTGGCGAGTCAGGCTCAATGACTGAGCCAAGTTGAATTCGAGCTGAGGTCAACTAGTGGCCGAGCCGAGTCGAGCTTCGGTTCAACTCGATGTACACCCCTACTCATAAATGACCTCTTACATGACTCTTAGGGCCTGTTTGGCCAGGCAGATCCCACGGTATTAGGAGGGATGGGATCGACAATATCCTGGGATAGGCATGACGAGCCAAACAGATTCGGTGAACTTGTCCCGGGATATGAGCAATCCCATAAATCTTAAGACAATCCACTGACATCACCATCATTACCTTAAAATTGATCCTATCCCTTGGTTGGATGGATTGGAAGGTTAAATCCCGAGATATGCATGGCGTGCCAAACAGACCCAGTGAACTTGTCCCAGGATATAAGCAATCCCATGGATCTTAAGACAATCCACTGACACCATCATCGTTACCTTAAAATTGATCCCATCCCTCTTAATACCATGGGATCTGCCTGGCCAAACAAGCCCTTAATATATCTTATTTATTATCATCTAAACTATACCTTATGTAATTTATTATTAGCCAGTGATACTCTATTCTTAAGTCCTGATCATTTACCTACTGCGAACAAAAAAATAAATAAATTATTTTGTATTTATTGCAATGCGATTAAAATGCGTCATCACATGCGTCAATACTTTACTTGCTACAAATAGAAAAAAAACAAATTATTTTTATTTATTCCAATGTGATTAAAATGCGTCATCACATGCGTCATAGTGCTAATAGTGTTAATGATGACGTGGACTATTCAAAATCAGGAATCTTTCTTATCTGTGTGGGAATGGGAGGATCCGGATTCTCCCTGCGGTTGGCTGACACTGACGTGTGTCATGGACTCCACTAAATCTAAGTAGCTTACATTATTACTAACTTGATGGAAGGAATGCTTTAAAAGACCAATTGTCTAAATCATCGTACACGTGTCATTTACTTGGGCCTTATAATTCTTTGCAGGTCGCAATCGATGGACCGTACCTAATTGATATGTCATCCAACGGTGGGCTGCATGATGGGGATTAGGTGCGGCCCTTACTTTGGGACCACATTAATGTATGTATTCGAAATCGACGCTGTCCATCTATTTTGTTAGTTAATTTTGGGTATGAACCCAAAAATGATAAGATTCAAATCACAGGTGGACCATATTATAAGAAATAGTGGTGATTGAGTGCCCCGATATTTAAAACTTCCTAGTGCACACTGTAATGTTTATTTTACATGCAACCTGCTGAAAAGGTCACACAAACCCTGATGAAGGGAGAAAACAAATATCGTCTCGTTCCAAAACTTGTGACCCGCAGAAACTTTTTAATGATCAATCACCACTGTTTCCTGTGGTATGGTTCACCTGAGATTTGGATATGCTTCTTCTTTTTTTTTTCTTTTAATTATAATACCTTAAAATGATATAAGAAAAACTGATGGACAGCTTAGATATAGAATACATACATCAAGATGGGCTCCACCCTAAAGGCTGCACTGTCTGGGGTGTGTCCGGGGCCGGACCCAATCGGCTCCCGCATCCGTGATGCAGGACTGCACTCGTGAATGGTCCAGTCCAGACGAGTTTTATTGCTTTATATTAATTGATGAAGTTTTGCCAGAAAACATACGTCCGGACCTTAGCCTTTGTATCCGGATCATCTTAAAATGATCCGAACCGTTTATATGGTGTTTCTCCTTTTTATTAGAGGATGGCAAACAAAAGAAAACAAACGCTTTTAGTTTTATTGCTTTGATCATTTGCAAAATTTTCTCTTTTGTTTTGTATTTAAACTGTTAACATAGCCTCTACGATCTAAGATAAAAACATTCAATCTAAGATTTCGCCCCTTTTTAAAAATCCTCAATTCAAGATGATTTGTATCACATAAACGGTTTGGATCACTAAAAATACCAAAAAATACAGCGGATAGAGTCACGACGTATCTCATCAAAATACGTTAGGATGTATTTTAGCAAACCTCTTGTTTCTTCCTCACTCTTTTTTTTTTAAAACGTTATTTTGCGACTTCGTTGTACGAATGTGTTGCACGTGTCCGGTTCATCGAGCTTAAATGCTTAGATTTACCAAGATCGGAACGGTTCCTCTTCTCTATTTTGTGCTATTACAATAGTAATGAGAAAATTACACTGAATAGATGATTATAAACATCACTATATTTAGAAGAAGTACGAACATGTAAGAGAAGATTTCAACGATCTACATTCAAATTTAGATATCGAAGTTATAAATTATCAATGAGGAATGAATCTAAGAACATAGATTATGTATGGAAGTAAAGAGAAGATGGACGGTTTATATCATCTGAAACCTCAACGACTGGGGTCAAATGGGGGCGACTCATACGGCCAATCTGTGCCGTCCAGAGGCTTGGGAAACCAGAGAGTGGTTTACGAAATCAAGGGGCGCAATCCGCCTTGTTTTACAAAACCACCGTCTCCTTAGGGTTGTTAGTTGATACTCTGGCTGCATATGAATCTTGATAAGCATGCACTTAAAAATAGTACATGTAGAAAATTATAACTCTCATTAAACCGTCTAAATTGTGGAACCTTTAGTTACTAGTAAACATTCCAAAAATCGAAGTGGTTGAATATTCATAAACTCTGATTCGTGGCCACCCTTGTTCTTGAAATAAGACAGCCAAATATTTTCATTTCTAACCGTCTATTAAGAGGGACATCAACTAAGAATCTAAATTGGTGCATACGATTTGGACGGTTGGATTGAAACTATGATACGCCACGTGTACATTCTTGAAGTAATTTCCAAGTGCCAGTGTACAATCTAACATGTCTTGGTAAAGTATCAATTTTTTCACAAAACCTTATATTAATGCAGAAAGAGAAACAACGCACCTTCACCGAAAGGGGTAAGAGGATGGAATTATATGCTGGAAAATGGTTTTTGTGATTTTTGTATAGATAACATATTCTATTGATATCCAGGTTTTCTTTCCTTTCTGCATGGATGTGGGGGCCATATCGTTTGAACGGGTCTTTCATGGAAAGAGAGATAGAGCAAATTGAAGTTATGAGAAGGGGTATATGTGGAAAAATAATTTTATTATTTTTCATTTTGCTTTAGTATTACCCATTCTAATAATTTCAACAAGTTCCTCCTCCTTTCCTTTTAGACCCTTGTTGGTGAGCGTGTGGTACCTGGAAGTTATGAGAATGGGTTCTGTTATTTTTCCAATGTCATCTAAAGATCATTATGCTATTTTTCCTATGACACCTACTTTTTCTTTCTTTTTTTCTTTTTTTCTTTTAATTTGCAGGTTTCTCAGTTTCGTCTTTTTATCGTTTTTAGCTGAAGGTCTTTTTCTAGATGAATGTGGTCACATCTTGATGAACGGCTGACATGAAAATCGGGCTGGTATGTACGTTGAGTCACTTTGTGTCCTGATTTTCGTTATATGTTATATTCACGGTGTGGTCTACCTTCTTCATTAGTTATAGTTTCTATACAATGAGGTTAATGTTGTATGTTGTGTTAGATTCTTTCTTGTCCGTTGATTTCATTAGTGTGGCTCATCTTTGAGCAAAGGGGGCCTGCTTCTTTTTGTTTTTCCTCCCTAGTTAATAGGTTTGGATGCAACATTGTTAGTTTCATGACCATGATTTTGGTGGGTATTGATTCATTGGTTATGGCCATGTTTTGCCTCCAAAGTGGACTATTGATGTATTTTGATTCTCAACCGTCCATCTTTTAGACCATGTAGCCATGATAGCCATTGATTCTCAACGATTCAGATTCTAATTTCGCAAGTCGATGGTTAGTTTAAGCAGGAAATGGGATAGCAGACCATTATTGATGACAGGATCAGCTGTGCATGAATGCAATCCCTGACAAGATCATGAGATGGTCAGTTTTCCATGTGCACTGAATCTATTACAAGTGCCAAGGATGTTGTGATAAATGCCGCTGAGCAGTTATTCAGGGCGTGTTTGGTCCGGGGGATTTTAATGGTATGGAATCCCATTGGATGGGATTAATACCATTATTGCACAATGATTGCACGTCAGGAAATACCATGGCATTTGGGGCCATCCAAAATTCTGGATATGTGAAAAACATTGGATGAAGCAAAATCCTGGAATTGTAATCATTCTCGTGTACACGTAGATAGTTAGAATATAACTAGAATGTGATGTGTAAAAGTTGTATATGGATGGACGGCATCGATAAAACACTGCATTACCGTGTGGCCCACCTGTGTAGTGGATTTCAAAATTCATTTTCCATCCCTTCCTGTCATATCCCAAATGCTAGGTGGAATTGAATTTACAAGGAATGATTTTTCTTACCAGGGAATTTGAAGTCCCATCCCACTCAATACCGGCTAATCCTCTGTGCCAAACAGGCCCTGAAGGGACATTTGGCAGGATGAATTTGTGAATAATGATAGATAATAGCAAGAAGTGATTGTATTTGGTAGAGTGCACAAAAGTGATAATTGGATTTTATCGATCCTTCCCTTATGGAGGGAGGGTGCCATATAAAGTTTAAATATCAGCCTGGCATGAACTTCAAGAAAGGATGTTTTGGTGTGAATTGGAATCCTTGTAGTTTGTCATGTAAAGTGAGACATGTGAATTTTTCCTCATATGGGATTGAGCTGATTTTTGAGACCTTTAATGGGCTGATGCATATGTTGGTGAGAGGATGATAAAAGTACTTTTGTTGGTTTTAGTGGATTTTATAGTGATGCAATTATTGGTTGGGAGGATAAAGTAGGTCGTTTTTGTTGGTTTGAGTGGATTTTATAGTGATGCAATTATTGGTTGAGAGGATAAAGTAGCTCGTGGTTGAGTGGATTTTTGTGGCGGAGTTTATTTTGAAGTTAAATTCGGATAATTTTCATGCAGAAGTCGCTGACGTGAACCATATGGACAGTTTAAAAAGCTCATCATGTTAGAAAGTTTTATGAGATTTTTTTGGTGACAATGATATACAATAATTGTTAAAAGGATTATTTTGCAGCTTGGAATCGGTGGCAATTGTGAAGAGTAGTGTCTAATGATTCTTAAATTTTTGAAGAAGATAATTTCTTGTCTAATATCATTGAATTTATGCTATTAGGTGATGTTCAATGACTTAATTTTCTTACCTAATGTCATTGAATTTATGCTGTCAGGTGATGTGCAATGATTTATTGAATCACATCATGTGTTATTTTGGAAGCTTTTAGTTTTATTGAATCACATCTGGTGTTATTTGGGAAGTTTTAGTTTTGGAAGCTTTTAGTTTTATTGAATCACATCCGGTGTTATTTGGGAAGTTTTTAGTTTCGGAAGCTTTTAGTTTTATTGAATCACATCGGGTGTTATTTGGGAAGTTTTTAGTTGATCATGTGGTTCACGTCAGTGACTTCTGTATGAAAATTGTCTGAATTTTACTTCAAAATTTAAGATCAAGCTGCTTTGGTGATTTAGGTGAGCACAGGGGTAAATAATTTGGAGAGTGAGTGTTGTCTTTTATATTTTTTAATCCTGTGTTTTGTGTCGATTGCGAACTGGACTGATTTTCCGGCCCAATGGTTAAAATGGGGTGATGCGCATTGTCATCGAGGTGAATTTTACTTAATATCATTGGGCAACTTGAGAAAATTTGTAGAATTAATCTTATACATCTTTAAGGAAGATATTTCACTCCAAGCCAAATACTTGATTCTGATGAGTTCCATCTACATAGTTCCAAATATGAGTGTGGATTCCAATTCATACAGATTTCCTGGTAATTGTGATTTGGATTTTAATTTATCCCAAATACAAGTTGCCACAATTCACACAGATTTTCTGGTAATTGGTATTTGGATTTCAATTTATATACCAAATACAAGTTATCACAATTCACGCAGATGATTTCCTGATAATTGTGATTTGGATTTCAATTTAAACCAAATACAAGTTGCCAAACGGTCTTTAATACTTAGGGTATGGCTGATCTAGGCATATTCTAAGGTGCCAATTCGTCCAACTCTCTATTTTTTTGCCATTGGTTTTTAAAAATTCGGCCATTTTCTATTTTTCTGTTTTTTATGCTGATAAATAAATGTAGGCTTGACGATGATGAAAGGACAAACAATCGTACAGATATGATTCTCTTTGCCTGCCTACATTGCCACGTGGCATTGGAATCTAATAAAACGTGGGTGAAATGAGGTGGTTTGTACTTCCATCCATCATGTGGACCTCACCGTGATGACAGGATGTTGGGGAGAACAAAATGAACGGCTTAGATCTATGATTGGACCGTCCATGCTCGAGTGCTCTTCAATTATATTATGCAGATACATTCAAAGCCCAACAGAAGGATGGGTGTCAGCATCTCATCATTGTTTTGATTAGTGGGATTTATATGTGCCATGAGCCAATTCGGACCACACCACTCAGGAGAGGTGGGCCTGGCTCGGCACAGCTTGTGAACTTGTAGGCTTGATTCTTTGAAATCATTCCAATATAAGGTATAGCTAGATATAAAGATTGGTCAGCTTGGATATTGGGTGGGTCACAACAGATCAACCGTTTTGAATCCTCGAATGTGGCCCCCATTGGATCATGCGTATCAATGGACCATCAAAACCTGTAGGTCGGATTGAGCTTATGATGATGATGGTCCATTGAAAATAGGCCTGAACCACCTAGGCTACCAATATATTGTACATAGTAATGTGGACCATAGAATAGAATCCTCTCCTACAGATTGCTAACTCAGTAAGCTTTTATGGTACTGAGTAAACTTGTTGGGCCCACCGTGAATATATGTGGTTTATCCATGCTGTCCATCTGCTTTTACAGCTCATTTAGGGGTTCAGCTCAAAATTGAAGTATATCCAGAGATCAAGTGGACCACACCACAGGAAACAGTGGGAATAATGATTTGCACCGTTGAAACCTTCCTATGGCCCACAGTGATTTTTGTTTGTCATCCATCCTGTTCCGGATCACACAGATGGAGGATGACCCCACTGAAAAATACTCGATGTAGATCAATCTACTCATCAGGTGGGCCGCAAAAAAAAGTGGATGACCGGTCCAAAAAAATCATGCATCTGGTGAGTGGCTGGCATAAACCATTCGTTCCACTAGTTGTTTGTAAGACATCCTTGTATGAAAATAATAAATAAATGAGAATAAATAATATATAGCTGAAAATAGGAGCAGGTGGATTGCATGAATTCATGTGTTAAAGCCTCATCATGCTAAACTGAATTAGTGAATGTGGTCTTGCCACGTTGCAATAGTTTCAACTAAGTTTTCATGGGTTTTATATTTACATTGTTTGAGAAATCCCTCAATCCATCCATTCCATGCTTTGGGACTGGTGCATGTGGGACCCTCATGAGTGATCCAAATCAATCATGCAATTGATGGGAGGTGTTATAATGTCAGATGGCATGTGATTTGTCGATGATGGATATGATGATCTAATATTATGAATGTAGATCGGTGGCTTAGATCACTGAAATGTGGGTCCCACCTGTACCATTAATCACTTAATTCCACCTATTCACCCACCACCAGGCCTGGCTAGAGAGAGAGAGAGAGAGAGAGAGCTAATGCTGAAAATATTACTAGTGTTGGGGCCGACCTGCTCGAAAAATGATCAAATCCTTATTTTAGAGGGTGCGTGTTTATAATGAAAATGAATTAGAGCCGTGTACTTATGCTGCCATGGTTGTGAAAAGTTCTGGGTGTGCTTGGAAGAAGTACTCATTCGTGTTGAGTCTGGCTGAAGATAAGCTTTTGAAGAATTTGTATTTTATTTGGTTAATGATATTGTTTGCAACAAAATATTAGATGGATGTAATTAATTTACAATTGTAAATATAAATGATATTGGTTGCATCAAAATATCTTTTGCTGGTTGAGAGATTGTGATAAGGGTATAATGGCCTTTCGGTTACCCGTTAGATGTTGGGTAATCTCATTTAGCCGTTGTGTGTCAGGCATATTATATAAATTGAGGTGCAAGAGATATTAGATTGTATCTAATAATTCATGCAAAGTGGCTTTTATTAACATCCGGAAGTTAGATTACATTTCTAAGTTGTGGTCTGACAATAATCTTTAATTATATCATTGGAGAAAAACCCTTATATTAAAAGGTAAAACTCAAATAGGCTATTAATTTGTTGCTTGATTCAGATAGTATCCGTTCTATTTTGTAATCCCCGCATGGATGCTGGTATGCTAGATGTTTGTATGATGAATTGGAGTGGCACAATAGTGCTATTGTATGCTTGGCGGTTCATTTTGGCTAAGTACAAAAACTCAGGTGTCTACGCATGCATATACACACCCTAGATCAATAATGAAGAAGAAAAATGAATTAAAAATATTATCCAATGCCAGTCTTTAATTAGGAAGTCTTTCCTCAATCCATCGCAGATGAGAGGTTGAGGAAAACGTCCTGCAAACCCTTACAATAATGCTAAGGCCACACAATGAGAGTTGTCCACTAAGTGGACCCCACATGCGAGGAGAAGAAATCTACTTATTCTCTCTCGTCGATGGTTTTCTTTTCTTTTCTTTGCTCTCTCTCTCTCTCTCTCTCTCTAAGGTGATAACGATGCCCAAGGATGGTATGGACATATGAGGGCTCCTCTCACCTTGTATAGGTTATAATTAATATATAAGGAGGATAAGATTTTAGGGAGAGATACCAAGTATGGTGTTCCATTACCCTCAAATTTGGGTGCACGTTAAAAATCATCTGAAGTCCGTGATCCTATCTATCCACGTATGTATATTGACTTAATCCTTCCACGTCTGTGATCCTATTCTATCCACCTACCTATATTGACTTGAGAGTGGAATCCTTCCACTCTCATGACAAACATACTTGCCCAATGTCCCATGTAGGTCCAATGGATGGATATCAATAGATCTTAGCCATTGGATGTCCACCAAGATTGATTTTAAAATAAATCAACCATTAAAACTAAATTTCAATATATGAAAAATCTCATTAATAATTAAAAAAATATAAATGCATTAGCTATTATGAAAAGCTTGATGGACAGTTAAACTATAAATAATTATAAATATGTCCAAGTAAACAAGTGAATCTCATGTGGAATTGTGTGAACTTATTGAATTGTGATGCATGAACATAACACCTCCCATTATGTTGGCCACCAATATAACCTTGTAAAGTGAGCCAAGTACACATTCACTAGAACCTTGAACTCTTCACATGCCTTCAAGTCTAAGGTTTGGATTTGTCAACGCTTTAATACATTCACAACTCATCTAGTTTAAACAGGACGGTTCTTCCAGTGTAAAGACTTATCTAATCCACCAATGTATAGTGCCAACAAGTCCATACCATTAGCTATTCCAATGGCAAACTTACACTGATATGTGAAGTAGGGCAACGACATATGGATTCATTGTCATGTTGGGGTGTGCCCTGAAAATCTAATGATATTAGACCTTAATTTATTGGCATGATGCATTTAATTATTTTTAATTATTTCTTATGGAAACATGTTTGTATGGGTTTAAGAGGTAT
>JAJHSJ010000016.1:57949214-57989982 GCA_021015155.1 Magnolia officinalis | reverse complement strand
GTGGCTTACTGTAGCTGGAACTCACATCCTTGAGCTATCCCAGTCATCTGATTGCTGTAATTTTCTTATGTCGTGTGGGCCATTGTTTTTATTTTTCCTTTGTCCGGTTTTGCTCTATTCAATCAGTGCCCATATATGGACGCTGAAAGCCTGAAAGGACTTGCTCAATGGTCTATGTTCAACAGAGGAATCAAACAGTTGGATCATACGATCAGTTTTAGGGATAGGACTGGTGGAGCACGAAGAACTATACAACCATCCTTCCACGCTACACCGTCCATCTAATGGGCCTTACTATGGATGGAAAAAAAACATCGTCAGTCGGTCACACCTATAAGATAATCCAATTCACCATTTCTCCTCAATTCCTCGCACTGAAGGTTTCACGGTTAGCTATTTTTGTTTATCACCGTTGATTTGAAGGCCACTGATCATACGGCTAGGATCATCTGATCTAAGAGCATTTTCAACACCACTTTCATCCATAGGCCAAAAATTGCAGTGATTGGACAACTACCAACCATCAAGTAGTTGTGAGTTTGGTTGTCAAATCTCGAATGTGGACTGGCTCTAACCGTTTCTTTTGTGGCCCTTATTGGATGGTTGCTACTAGCCCATCCACACTGCGAACCACCAAATCAACGTTCCCGATCCCCTTATCTTTTGGTCTGATTGTCCTATATTTGCCCTCAGTCCACGGAATAGCATTTGGATGTGGGCCATTTGACTATTGCCAATATCATCTTTGACCATCCATCAACATATACCTCATCAAGTTATTATTGCCCTCCAATAAGATTGATATATTAGCCACAGTATATCAAACCTGAAAACCACCAGATGAACGGTCCAAGTTGGTTATTGTACCGTCCACGTGTCCAAAACATGGGAATTGCATCCGTAATACAATGCATACTAGTGCACAATATTCTTCCGTCTTATGATCATGAAGAATCGCTATTGTTATGCAACTATAATCATCCCATCCATATATTGGAAAAGGATGGCTTAAAAAAGTAAGACCAACTTATGTACGAACTGGATCATCCTATCAATGTGTTTTTTGCATGGTAGCTCATAAAATCCGTGCCCCACTTAATGGACAGTTCAGATCGGTTGATTGGACTGTGTAAGTAACCTGATGCAACTAGTAGCATTGTGCTGTGAGAGCGCTGGAGCATTTCTCTAATTTAAATCTTCTAATCTATCTAAATACTGGAAACAATTAGAGGAACCTTATTTTTTATAGACATCATTTTTTCTAACCGATGGATGGGATGGTTTAGATTGCCTAACAAAAGTGAACCTTTACAATAAATAAATCCACGATGGGTCCAAACAAGTGCATGGATGAAATTGTTGATCGATCCTATTTTGTGTAAACAATCCCAACCATCAATATCTCATGCTACAAATTAGATGGTTAAGATTGTCAGAGCTGAGTGATGATTGTAACTAGTCCATGAAAATGAAAATTGAACCAAATGAACCGTCTAGATCAATGGATTGGATTTTCTATGTATACTGATGCAAGTAGGAGCACTATAACTTATACTACTCTAGCACTGAAGCATTGCTCATAACCACTTGAATCTGATGTTAGGAGGCGGATTGTAAATTCCTGTGCTGGGGGCTGTGCGGGGCCCACAGGATGTATGTGAAAAATCCAATCGGTCCATCTGTTTCGAAAGATCAAAATAGGATAAGAATCTAAAAATAAAGCAGATCCTGAACTCAAGTGGGCCATACTACAAGAAACAGTGGGGATTGAAGGCCTGAGGGCGAGAGAAGTTTTGTATCAGGATGATATTTGTTTTTCCTACAGTTTATCCGAGTATTAATAACCCTGCGAACGGTTTAGATGGAACACACATCATGGTCAGCTCGAGGAACGTTTCAACGGTGGACATTTCCGTTCCTACTCTTTCATTTGGTGTGGCCCACCTGAGCTTTGTATCTTTCTGATTTTTAGAATCCTGTCCTATTGTATTCTTTCAAAACAGATGGACGAAGTGGATTTGTCACGAACATCTATAATGGGCCCCACACAGCCCCGGGCACAAGTATATCAAGCAATCCCACTTCAACGAATAAAATAAAATACAGGGATGAAAAAGGGAAGCTTGATTTCAACATCCAAGAATGCTAAGTGCATGGGAAATAGATGTAAGTTATGGAGTTTGATACACCAAATGCATGGAATTGATGGGAGAGCATAGAGTTAGTTATAGTTTTGATAAGGAAGCAACAAATACAACATGATAATATCACCGTAACATGTCCTAATCCATGTGTCATCTCATCATACCATGAGGAACCACCACCATCTATTCTTCCACGCAAAGCAAACATCATCATTACCCTTTTTCTCTAACTAACTTACATACATA
The DNA here is from genome assembly GCA_021015155.1 of Magnolia officinalis. Lineage (NCBI taxonomy): Eukaryota > Viridiplantae > Streptophyta > Magnoliopsida > Magnoliales > Magnoliaceae > Magnolia > Magnolia officinalis. Next base: position 57,987,592 of record JAJHSJ010000016.1, on the reverse strand, counting down.
CATGCATGCATGCATTTATTTATAATACATACAGCTACGGACAGATTGCCCCTCGCATGGGGTTTGGCTGGTGACACCAATATCAGCCACTAGCTGATGTCAAAGCTCTGTGGGTCCCACCGTGATATATCTGTTTTCATCCATTCCGTCCATGAATTTTTCCATATCATTTTAGGTTACGATCCCAAAAACGAGGAAGATTAAATCCTAAGTGGACCACACCAGATGAAAAACTGGGGATTGAACACTTACCGTTGAAAATTTCCTGGGGGACACATAAGTTTTGGATAAGATGATATTTATGTTTTCCATTCTTTCAGGTCTGTGTAACATTATGAATAGTTTGGATGACAAATAAACATCACTGTGGGTCCTCGAGAGGTTTCTACGGTGGACGTCATTCCTCCCACTGTTTCCTGTGGTGTGGTCCACTTGAGATTTGGATATTCCTCATTTTTGGGGAAATCTCTAAAATAATCTGGAAAAATGGATGGACGGCGTGGATAAAACACATAAATCATCGTAGGTTCACTAGCTTTGACATCAGCTAGGTCGCTAGTGTTGGGGTCATCAGCCAAACCGCGTCCTCTTAACGCTACCTTCTCACTCTCAGTGGAGGCCAGATCCAGTACAAAGCTTTATAGGTTAAGCTTAAACCACAATACAATGAAGTGGGTCCACTGTGATGCATCCATTATATCCAGTCCGTCCATTATCTTTCTTGTGTTTTTCTAAAATTCAAGTGGGGCTACACTGTGGTGGTGACGTGGCACCATTAAAACACTCCAAATTGTGTATGGCGCTCACTGTCCCTTTTATATATGCGATCCTGTCCGTTAAGAGGATGTATCCCACTAGGATGAATGGATGCCTCAAAATCAGGCCATTCCAAAACTCAGGTGAGCCAAAACACATGATTTTTCTTCTGTGGTCCAACTTGTTTTAGATCGGTCTGATTCTTGGGCTCCACGTGGGACACGAGGAGATTCACATAATGGACGGATTGGATGTCATGCAAACATCACGGTGGGCCTCCCATATAGTGTTTAGGTTAAGCTTATCCTGTAAAGCTCATGCAGCGGATCCAGCGTGCTTTCAGTGTCCACCTAGTATGTCTCGATAGATGGGGCTTACACGGATGCATGTTGGAATGATCTGAGCCATCCATCAGTAGGAATTATCATTGCTTGGCTGCTATTGATATCTGATGGAACTGTGAAATGGAGTCTATACAGAATTAAATGTGAAAATCAGATTTAAAAAAATCAATCTCATGTACGATCGTGATCGTCTGATTAATGATGGTACATGTAGAGGCGGTTCGAGCGGAAGTAAACCGTTGATATCCAACTGGAAGGGTTCCTGGACTAAGACCCACCTTGGAGATATTCTGTCAAGAATCCAGTTGGACCTCTACTCTGATGGCCACACACGTGTCCGAGGAATGGATGGATAGAAAAACAGGACAACATTCGACATTCAGCATACTTATGTGGCCCACTTGATGAGTGGACTGACCAGATTTAAGGACAAGTGAATCCAAAATGGGTCCACATGATGGTCAGCTTAGATCTCTCACTCGTGCTCTAGAGTTGTACGTGTGGCTAATGGACTCGTGCAATCACTTTGGCATTTCTCTTGCTATGATTTGTGGCATGAGAACCATAGCATACGAGAAAAACTTTGATACTCTGGCAGGGCGTGATGGATAATACACAGGCACTTAGAAATTGTATACGTGGCAATGAGTCAAATTAAACTGCAAAATTTGGGTCCACTTTAGATGCATCATAATCCAAAAAATACGGTTAATGATTATCTAACTGTCCGATTGGTGGGCAATATTAGACGGTTAAAAATTTATCCCATGGTCCTTTTTCAACAAATGCCCATGAATCAGCGGTTAGGATTTTTCAACTAATCTGATACTGGGACTATGACTTAGCGGCCGAGGATTAACGGGTTTAGTTTGAGTTAATGTATGCCACGTGAATATTTCATGAGTGCCTGTGTATCGAGAGTAACAAATAACAGTGTATTTGTAGCCATCCTGACAGTTCCCAGGATGGCCCATGATTTGTGGGGTCCACATCTCCACCGTTTAATCTCGTTGGTGCGCATCCAGACGTGATCATTTCGAAATCCTTATTTTAGAAAGTTCTTCTTGAGATGAGACGCACGCACGATGCACGTGCAGCGGAAAAACATTCTCCTTTTTTAATGACCAAAATACCCATAAGGAATAACAGAACGGAAGACGACAAGATGCCGCCACTACTAAGGTTATAGTTCACCACCATTTTGGAAATAGTTGTGGCTCGTCCATGGTACATGTGTCATTAGTATTCGGTAATCCGAGCCATTCAAATTATGGGAATTATTGGATGGTAGATATGGCGAGTATGGCACTGATCCATTGATCATAGCCATCCAGTTCATGGCTATCAAATGGATGGTTAAAAGTTAGTCCAAAACGTGTGATTTTAAGTCTATTTCTCGACCCCTGATTGGTCCGTATTTGAAACGGGTTGGATTGGATCCTATATGCCAGCCATGGGGCCTGTGGGTTTTGATCTAAGGGTCAGGATCTTCTGATATGGAAGATTTTCAAGGATAACCCATCCATACTAGGGTCCATTTGGTCAACGGTCTGGATCTCAAACCATTCACGTGCACTGAATGGTGTTATTTGAGAAACTGAATGATTTTTGAAGCGCAGGGCCTTACCATGCCTCTTAGTTACTCGAAAGATGCATTACAAAGTGGTGGGGCCACGGATGGATGATCCAGACCGTTGGAATGCCCAAAGGTCTCCTGAATCATCAGATTGACCACTTGCATCACTCATCCCCACACGTACGATAGTTGATAGAGCAAAATAGTATTGATCCTCCCCAATGAGCATTGTATTTTGGAATTATGGCCCATCCATGATCGGGCCCCATATAAGCCGTTCCAAGTAGACCCTATCCATGATCGGACAGACTACCTACAATTAGTTGTAGGTTAAACAACGACCCATGGAGAAATTAACAAAATACGAAAGCGAAACTTAAAAGCGCTGTAGCGTACAAATGGGTTGAAGGTGATCAGTGCTCAAAATCAGGTGGATTGCACTTAGGACTAATCACCTATAAGCGGTTGCACGCTACGACACATTTTTTTTAAGAGTTTGAATCCGGTAATAACGTTTCTATTTTAAGCTTAGCTTGCAAATGGATGTGGGCCAACCGTGGCTTTTTAATGAAATTCAGTTCGTTCATCATGTGGGCCCCTCCTAATCTCCTGGATCTCAAAAACGAGGTCTCTCCAGAACTCATGTGGACCACATCATATAAAGACATCCAGACAACAAATTTCCCCTTTTTCATAATGTAGAGCTTTGATCCGTGGATAGAAATTGCATTCTCTTTAAATATATATGTAACATCTTTAAGGAATTTCTCCTAATTTTACATTTATAAGTACGGACACGCCCCGCTGACAGATTCAGATGGACGTGCGTCTGCAGGTTGTCAGATATTTAACATCCCTTCGTTGATTCTCTGTGACACGGCAATCGAACCGCCCGTAACTGACACAATTGGCACCTCTCCACTCGCCAGTGATGATCCATACCGTTCGTCTGGAAGATCCCAGGTAGGATTGGGTGCCTGATTGCCTGCAGCCATTAGCTTGTGCGGCCACCGTCATGTATATGTCATATCCACTCCGTTTATCCGTTTCGCCAGCTCATTGTAAGGCATAAGCCCAAACATGAGGCTGAAGGAATGCTTCAGGGGACCACACCACGAGAAACAGTGGGGACGAACACCCACCATTAAAAACTTCTTTGGGGCCACATGAGTTTTTTATCAAGCGTATGTGTTTGTGTGTATACATATATACACGTGCATGCGCACACACGTGAACTGGTTAGATGCAAATAAACATCATGGTGGGCCCTAGGAAGGTTTCAACCAGGGAAACGTATTGATCATGGGTAGCTATAACACATCACGGTGGGCCGCATACATCTTAGTGTTCCTGCAAATCCAAATTAAATTTCAACGGCCAGAGATCTCCCGTTAAAAACAACAATGCAAAATACCGTTTTCTAACCCATAAGCAAATACCATACCACGTGTACGATGATCTGAACCAGACATCCCTTCGATCCACCGTTGATTTGGGTACTGACCAAAGATCGCTTTGATTGGACTATTAGAATAATCCGATAGAAGATACTTTCCTACTGAACGGGTACTCTGCAGATTTTGTGTTTTAGTGTTCATTTGTAAGGCTCCAATTAAGGGGCTCCGGTAATCCAAACATCGTGAATTTTGGATTATCATGGCCCAGTCACTACAGGAATACCATATGTACGGTTTCGATCTTGTCCATCTAATCCACGTGCATGCAGAAATGGCATGGAGGGCCACGCCACTGATGATAGATCTCAGGATAACAAGATACCTGCTACGTGGGCCATTAAGGAAAGCTTTGATACTGTTGCAGGGAGTGACGGATGATACTCAGGCACCTAGAAATTACTTGAAAATTGCATATACGGCCTACAAAGTAATTCAATTTCAACTGTCCAAATTACGGGTCACGGTTTAGATGTATCGTTAACCAAAAGTAGTGATTATTTGATTATCTAAAATGCAAATTGGTGGACATTTATTGGACGGCTAAAATGAAAAATATCGAGCGGTCTTCTTTCAACAAGCTAGTGGCCACGGATCCGAGGTTACGATTGTATGATGAATACCAACCGTATACTCACGACAGATGGTATGATGATTTGAACCGTTCATTTCGTTAATTACTGTAATAAACACGATATTATATCATAACACGCTTCAGCGATGATCCTAACCATTGCATTTTAGAGTTGAATTCCAGCCATTGAAAACTTTCTTTTCCTTTCAGATCGTACGTAAATAGTTATAAAATCATCTACAGATAAATTTTGCCCTTATAAGGTAGAGTCCACGATATGGACAGTTCTGATCATTAGACCACTCAGCGTGTGGGCCCCATTGGGTGGGGACACACACGCTAGTTTATATCTCGCGACAGACGCAATAAACAAAGTCGTCTGTTCGGACATGCCGCGCCAAGCCATGGGTGACTGACAGTATGGTCCATTAGGCCACGTAGGATAATACCGGAAACGGATTGGCTACTCCCCCTGACAGCAGCCCCGTGGCTGGTGGTCGATGCTCTGTGGGGCCCACAATGATGTATGTGTTTCATCCATTCCGTTCATCTATTTTTAAAGATCATCGTAGGGCTTGATCCCAAAAATAAGAGGTATATAAATCTCAGGTGGACCACACTACATGAAAACAATAGTGATTGGATATCCACCATTAAAATCATCCTATGGCCCACTGTACTGTTTATTTCACATCCAATCTGTTGATGAAGGGAAAAAACAAAAATCAGCTTGATCCAAAACTTTTATGGCCCCAAAAATGTTTTTAATGGTCGATGCTAATTCAATACTGTTTCCTGTAATGTGGTCCAATTGAGATTGGGATATATCTTATTTTTGGTCTCGTATAGTAAAAGGATCTGGAAAAATTGATTGACGGCATGGATGAAACACATACATCATGGTGGGCCCCACAGAGCACCGACCACTAGCCATTGGCTGGTGTCAGGGGGAGTAGCCAATCCATTTCCGCTAATACCCTGCCACGTCACCTGCCGTTATGACCCTGCCTCTGTGCGGGCGCTCCATTCCGTTAGAATTTTAACGGTTTCAGATCCGGTCTCCTTCTAACCAGCATGCTTCCTCCTCCTATATAAGCCCCTCGCGCTCCCTTTTCTTGATTCTCTCTCTCTCTATCTCTCTCTCTCTCTCTCTCTGCGAGGAGAAAGAAAGCCGATCGCCCTCTCTATTGGTAGTTTTTCTACCACGATTTCAAGCTCTAGGCACGATTTCAGAGGTGATTTTAGCTGTTTTTTTCCAGACGATCGATCGATTTCGCATCCATTTCCTGCTTTCTTACTGGATGAGCTTTGTTAATCTCATCAGATCTTGTTTTTTTATGCATTTCTTTGATGATTTAGTTGGATTAGCTTATTAAATTCCTCGGATCCTTCAGTTTTTCCACTGAATCTGTAAAAATCAATGAAAATGATCTTGATCTTGCTGATAAACAGCATTTTCTTAAAAAGTTTTCTTGTTCTGCACGAAAATCCACGACCATTTAGCTCAAATTCGTATTTCTGTGATTTTCTCTTTTGATTTCAAGAAAATCTCCTGGAAATTTGCCCAAAATCGCATTTCCTTCGATTTTCTCTTCTGTTTCTAGAAAATCTGCAAGCGTTTAGCTTGGAAACGCATTTCGTTTGATTTTGCCTCTTTTGCTTTCAGCAACAAATGCAGAAGGAGATCATTCCCGCCAATGGCGGCATCAGAGCTGCAATGTCGACTCCCACTTTCTCTCAGAATCAACGGCTCTCCGCATCTCCTCATAGAAACTCCGACGGTTGCGATCTCACCAGTATCTACTCCATCGTACCTCCTCCCAAAGACTCTGTTCTCAACTCGAGCTCCATTTCCATAAGCCCATCTTCATGCTCCTGCGATGAAGAGAACACAAACGCGACGGAAAACCGCCTCTACCTAGCGACGCTCGCGTTACAATACCACGATTTATACGAAAAGTACGGTGCGTGTCTCTCTCGTCTGCACGAAACCACGCAAGAGGTGGAGGCGCTTCGTCAGGAGAACACGAGGCTTCGGATTGCGAACGGAGATCTAAGCAAGCGGCTGGGACTCTTGACGGGAAAACCGAGCTCGCTGCCGAGTCGAGTCGGCTCGCCCGGCTTTCAGCCGCTATCAGTCGTGAATGATTTCCGGCGCCTTTGCGTGGGAGATGGTGGACGCAACGGCCGGGCTTCGAGCGAGGTCCCGGAAACGAGTCCGACGAGCGTGCTTGGTTACGGGGAGAATCGTTTCGAGAAGAAGAGTACGGAACGGGTTACACTGCCGAAGAGCATCTCGGTTCGGTCGAGCGGGTTTCTGAAGGTGAGTCCACCAAGCGGGAGTAACGCGAGTTCTAGTCGCGCCAACCGATTCCGCCCCACGAGTCCGCTAACTGTCGGATCGGTGAGTTCCGATTTCTTCTTCATTTAAATTGCCTTTTATTTCTTTTTCTTTATTTTATGTTATTTTTTCTTTTCCAGGCAGTCGTTTTTTAACGAAACCAGAAAATTTCTATTGCAAAATGACTGAAACGACCCTATTCTCCCGGGAAACTGGGTACAGCATTTTTTCTGCTTTAATACGAGGCATTTTTCCTAGTTTTTACATTAAGTAGCTGTATAAGTCTCTATGCGTTGATTATTTTGGCCGTAAGGACGAAAATACCCTTTGAACACAATGTCCTTGATCAATTACTTCGATAGGTTTAAGGTTATTTTGGATATTAACTGAGAATTTCCCGGGATTTTACTGAATCAAGTCCACCGGAGTTGATACAAACGTCTCGAGGTTCGGCTTTTTATATCAAAAGGCAATACTGTGAAAGGTATTTCTCACCTATGGAAATGTTGTCATTTCCACTGATGTTGGGCTTACATGGTTTCAGAATGCAGCAGCGTTGTGTTAAGGACGAAAATATCCTTTGAATACGATGGCCTTCGTCAATTAGTTTGATAGATTTGAGGTTATTTTGGTCAAATGAATTTTCATTTTTCTGAACCGCCTTCGCGATTGGATCTTATATTCTAAAAAGCGACACTGTGAAAGGTATTTTCGATGTGCTATATGGCGATTCCGTCATCGATGGACGTGGGACTCTGTCGTAGTCATTTACCCTCCCACGAGAAATTACGTGGTCGTGGCCCGAGGGTCCAGGAATCCATTTTGCTCTCGCGTATCGAGTTTGTACTTTGTGAACTCACGTTTTAGGGGTCCGGAGAGCCGATTTGGTGGGACCCATACCGTTTGCAATATTTCTAAACAGTCTGTACTGGCCACCGATTCAATGAGCATGGTCGGACTCATTAAACCCTTGATCTAGACCGCCGAACCATGGGCTCCACTTGTATTGACTGGAAGCTGCATGACCTTTTAACCGTGGATCGTATAATTCCTGTGGTCTCTTCCTCAAGAAATATACGGTCGTCGATTGATATCTTGTTCGGCCAAAGAACATCAAAGGTGGTGGGGTCCTCCTAGCGATCCAAATCGTTCATTGCTGCACGACATGGTCTATTGATTATGTATCCAAACGTCACCCATATCTGATCCCAGCCGTCCAGATTGGCCCATCACGTGACCGGAAGTCGGGCCCCACACGTTGGATACCTAGTACCACTGTCACTTGTAGTAAAATAACTGATTTCTATCTTTTTTTTTTTTTTTTTGATAATGATGTATTTTAATCATTTTGGTTGTATAAATATACTGTAGCAACGCGTGTACGTTCCTGGAGAGAAGAACGACGAGGCAGCGCTGGAGTTCGAGGTTTATAACCAGGGCATGTTCAAGACGGAGCTCTGCAACAAGTGGCAGGAGAGCGGGACGTGTCCGTACGGAGACCACTGCCAGTTCGCCCATGGCATCGGAGAGCTCCGACGGTTATCCGCCATCCGCGCTACAAGACTGAGGTCTGCCGGATGGTCCTCGCTGGCGACACGTGCCCCTACGGCCACCGCTGCCACTTCCGCCATGCCCTCACGGAGCAGGAGAGGTTCGTGGGCCCCGCTTGAGCGCCATTTAAAAAAAGATAAAAAGAAAAAAGAACAGTCAAATAAGAACTTCTTATGCAACGGCCGCAGGCTGACAGGGCGATGTGCACAGCGCAGAAAGAGAGAGGAAAATGATAAATGTTGGGTTGGTTGGGTAAATTCCGATGTACATAATCTCACGTAACAATAATAAGGTAGGCCGTCGATGAGTGTTGGTGTGTCGTCAGGTAGACATTTCCTCCGTTGCTTTCTTTCAAAAAAACATTAATTTTTTTTTTTTTTAATGTTTTGTCTTTTTTAAACCTTCTTTAATCTGATTCTTGAGGTAGTTGCTGAGATGGCAGCAATGGCTGTTCTGCGTTGCTGCCTCTCTCTCTCTCGCTCTCTCTTACCCTCTCTCAGACGCTTGCAGTTTCTGCTGCTGCTGGGATATCCAAACAACACCAACAAACTCCTGTAATGATGATATTTGATACGGGCACAGTAAGTAATATTCGATTGGAACCATCATATCATAACTGATATTCTCTCTCTCTCCTGAATGCTTTTTCCTACGTGGATACTGCTACTGTAGCGTCACATGTTTTCTTTCGTGAATTGGTAGAGTCGTGTGTACCAAAAATTCATTACACACTCCGTTCAATGAATAATTAAAAAAGGCCAAGTATTCTGATCGATGGATCATCTAATTCAGTGGTGAGTAGATGAATGGCTTTCGTGCAGCTTCTCCTGGCCATTAGTATGATGGGTCCAAAGGAGTTTGAGTAGGGTGGAATGTACTGAATAATCTTGAATCAGAGTCCCCTACTTGAAGGAAGATGGCTGGGGGTGCGTATTAAGCACTGCATCGATTTTTAAAAAGTAGCAAGTTGGTGGCATGTATTTTTCTCTCACAAGAAATTGCTACATGTTGCAATTCCCATTGACACGCGTTACAAATATGCAAGGCGGTTACAAAACGAAACGTATAGACAATAGCCCATTAGTCAGATAATCCTAACCAGCCAATAAATGATCTTTTGACAAACTCTGTGTTAACCATTGATTTGCCTCCAGTTATTGGACGTCGACGGTTCCTCTTTTGTCTCTTAATTTGGATGTGGCACTGAAAATCAATGGTCATGATCCCCATGCATACGTACCACTTGTAAAGCTGAAATAGTTTTGATATTCACTTCATTCCCGGAACTCCATGAATCATGCATCATTGTGGTAAAAACAATTTGGTCGGTTGTGATGATGGTCACGTGCGTTCGAATGCATGGTAATTACCATGCGTTTGAGTTTCGTGGGGTACGCCGGTGATGTTTACGTACAATTCAAACGGTACATTGGGTGAGACTCATGGGCACTGAACGTCCGCAGAATCATCCTTACCAAATACTCACGTGGGATCGATCATACACCATTGAGAGCAATGTACCATCATATCTAACAGCCTATGTGTCGCTTGTGACCCACCTAAATTTCGGAACCCACATCAATGGGTTGAATGACATATGCACAGCACGATGGACCCATAGTCCAGTCCATCCTGAAATTCATAATGGTAGGCGTTCCATCCCCAATGTCCCCTATTGCTCCCTTTGGTGTGGCCCAGCTAATTTAATGAACAGGCTGGTATTTGGAATCTAGGCCTTCATTGGAGTCTTATATCGTGACTCGTTGGATGGCACTCATGCATCATGGTGGGCCCTACATTGTCCAACCAACGGTATTTAGCATGTGTTAGAACGCATGTTATCATTCCCACGTTATGTATTTTTGTCAGAAGAAAGAGACGGCAGTCCGCTGACCACCGAGGACTTTGTTTATTTCGGACGCGGATTTCGTGCTACCCCCACCCGGACGGTAATCCGTCCGGACAGGGCTTTGTGGGGCCCACCGTAATGTAAGTGTTTTAACCACGCTCATCACTTTTCTCGTATCATTTTAAGTTATGTTCCTAAAAATGAAGCATGTCCACAGCTCTAGTGCAACACACCGAAGGAAGCTGTAGTGACAATGACAATGACACCTACCATTAAAACCTTTCTAATGATACCTACCATTGAAACCTTTCTAAGGGGATGTTTTTTTACGGTCCAAACTATTAATAAGGTCATGTAGACGTGGATGAAGTCAAAACACAAATATCAGCTTGATCTGGAACTTCTCCATCTCCCATGAAGTTTTTAATGGTGGAAGTTCAATGCCCACCTTGTGGTCCCCTTAATCCCTGGACTTGCCTTATTTTTTGGCTCATATCTTAAAATAACCTGAGAAAAACGATGAACAGCGTATATAAAACACTTACATCACGGTGGGCCCCACAGATCCCTGCCCGGACGTATTACCGTCCCGGCGAGGGTAGGACGCAATCTGCGTCCGTTTTATTTCGGCCATGGCATTCCTACTAAACGGTAGATCTCCCGGGACTTAGGCAGGCTTCCTACTAGTCCTCTCAACAGGACTCGATTGCGCAGTGTTACACACAGCACGGACGTAGGCGGTGTGTGTTATTGGGAAAGCTCCCGTGGGCCCCTTAATATATATATGCTTTATCCATGCCATCCATCTATTTTTGCAGCTCCTTTTAGTTAATGAGCCCAAAAATGAGGCAGATCCAAATATCTGATGGACCACACCAAAGGAAACAGTGGTTATTGAATGCCCACCGTTAAAAACTTTCTTGGCCCACCTGTAATGTTTATTTGCCTTCCACCCGGTTGATCAGGTCACATAAACACATATCACCTTGATTTAAAACTTTTGTAACCCTCAGAAGTTTTAATGTTGAACATTCAATGGCGGCTGTTTCCTAGGTGTGGTCCACTTGAGATTTGGATTTGCCTCATTTTTTAGCTTATGCTTAAAATGAGCTGCCAAAATGGATGGACGGTGTGGATAAATTACATGAATCGTGGTGGGGCTCACAGAGCTTTTCCAATAGCGCATAATACCGAAGTGGGTGCCGCATGCTACATGGCCTGGATTGAAATGGTGGGTCACAAAACAAAAAACCGTCGGATTCATGCCTTCAACCACTAGGAGCCGCGCGAACTAATTACGTGGCAGACTGCAGACTACCAGATTGCCATGTTTTTATAGGATTAAGGGCCAAGGTTCCACGGTAGTACTGTCAATGGGCTGTCCATCAAGCTCTCTGGCCTGGCCTTGCCCTGGAATATTAGGCCTATGGTCAGGCCCTGGGGCTAAAATATAAGCCCGTTTATTAATCGGGCATGGGCTGGGCTTATGTTGTGTGGAGGTTGACTTTTTGGTTTTGGAACTTTGCTACAGATGTACAACTTTTTATACATGCGTTCTACATAGGTCTATCAATGATCAAGCTGGCCTCCCGCTCTTAGATCACCAAGGCTAGGGCTGTCCCGTTGGGCTCCTGCCTCAGCCTGTCATAGGCCGGCATTGCTTTTGACATTTACAAGCCCCGGAAAAGGCTTGATTTTGAGGCCCATAGGATCAATGGCCGGACTCGACCTGACCTACATTCTAATGGAGGCCTACCACAATCCAACTTTGATCCACTTAGATATTTGGGCCCAAAATAAGTGGCCACATAATAAAGGCACAAATTTAGTCCATGTGGGTAATAACGGTGAGAGAGGGGAGGGTTTGAATCTATTTCCTCTCTCCATGATTGATTGCATGATCTAACTCTGATACTAAATGTTAGAGAGTTTTATTGGGCATGAATGATTGATTGCATGATCTGGCTCCAATACCACATGATTGATTACATCATGCATCAACTATGAGGAAGAAGAGAGAGGTTACTGCCTCCACCATTACTGTTGGTGTGATTAGAGTTTCCCCGGAGAAGATAAACAGCCACCAAATCTTCCTTCTCTTCCTCTCTCACAATGATGGGAGATGAAGCTTAGCACATGTGAGAGAAGAGTCGAGGACCGATCCTCCTTTAAAGCTTGCAGCAGTCAATAATCTAGCATTGTTAGTAGATATGCACGATGGCAGGTCCATAGGTTGTGTTTGTGAAGGCTGCCCTACCATGAAAGTGGGACAACTCAAAAACCATTTTGATCCAACCAATGTATAGGTGAAACTAAGAAAGGTATGTCTAGGCCCAGCCCATGGTCTAAGATCCAGCTAGCCTGGGCTAATGAATGAGGTTGCGGCCAGCGACCACCACCGTACAACAACTCGACCTTACATGCGGGTTCAGCTCCAACCCAATTGTTCATTGGGCCTAAAATATAGCCCTGAATGCTACCCTGGCCTAGAAGATGGGCCAACCCACCCCATTTTCCATTCGAATGGCTAGGAATACTATTTCTAGATAAGCATTGAAGGAACGTGGGTAAGATAGCCGCTGCCCTTGGTCCTGGCACCAAGATAGGATTGGGACGGTGATCACGCGTTGAATGTGGAACCCTCTTAATCTTTTCCCAACCGTCCGCTTCTCTTACATGATGAGTGGACATATGCACATTTTGCGCCCAGAGCATTCATTGTGCGGACCACATGATGTACATCCCAGATGTGTGTGCCATTTTCAGACTACCTTAGCCATCCAAAAAGCCACAAAAAAAGACACACGATAACGGGATTGTATGAGCCCTCAAAAATGAGGGCCTGAAGATGCTTAGGAAAAGAACTCGGATTTGGTAGTGACCCCTTTAGTACGGACGTCCCCTAGCCCCACCTTGGGGTATATGTTTTATCAATGCCATCCATCCGTTTTGCCAACGCATTTTAAGGCATGACCTTGAAAATGAAGCAGATGCAAACTTCAAGTGGACCACATGCCACAAGAAATAAATGGCCACTATTAAAAACTTCATGGGGCCACAAAAGCTTTCAATTAAGTTCATGTTCATGATTCAATTGAACCCTTGGAAGCTAAAAACCGAAGACATAAGAGGACATGAAACATCAACAAATGAAGAACAAGTAAATCATGAGGTGCCTTAGTAACCCTAACCTTAGACGTAAAACAGCATAACCTCTAAATAAATTGTTCTTAAATAGATAGACTCTTGCTTGATCATCATATAGCCTTACGAGTTCATTTGAAACATTAGAAATTGGCTAAAAGAGGTTTAGAGTTGTTGTAAACTACGCAACCCAAGATAGTAAACTTTTGATCAAAGTTCAATTGATTGACAGTCGAGCTTGGTCAATCGAGGATGGCCAAAACAACCCAGCAACATTTCTAGCCAAAATCAAATAAAGTTCTATCGATCAACACATTTATAAGCCTAACGCATTGAAATGTGGGAGATCCGTAAAGTTGCAAAATTTATAGGCAACTGCCCATTACAAATGACCGATCTTACCGACGATCCTAGGAGATCGTGCAACATTGAATACTACCTTTCCAAATCAAAGTGTGATATCCTCTTAAGTTTGCAAAAAGCGCATGGGCTCTAACCACCAATAATCCAAACTCACAGACTCCTTCGATGCACACATGTCAATCGCATTGTGAAAAAGGTTACAACTTGATGCCTCGTAAAGCCACAAAATGTAGAGGGAGAAATTGCAACGTTTTCTCCAACTCTCGCGAGACATCTAGGTTAATCTTTAACTAGACAAGCTTCTAAACAAACAACACTCTAGTTGGAGTAAACCATGATGGGAATTTTCTCCTCATTGTTCAGTTCAATGAAATCGAACAGGTTTCGATAGAATCGATAATTACAGGTTTTTTCACTTTTGGTTGCTAGACTGTTTTTGGTCCTGTCGATATCATCGAGAGACTGTCATCGAGAGTGGCTCGATGTCATCGATAATTGTTGAATTTTTCACCCCTGGTCGCTAGACAGTTTTGGTCCTGTGTCGATATCATCGAGAGACCTTCAGATTATATCGAGGCTGTCATCGAGAGTGGCTCGATGACATCGAAAAGTTCCGCAGATGCGATTGCGGAAACGCAGATTTTGCTGATTTTGTTTCCTATTTGGATTCTACCTCTTTCTATTCTTATATAAAGGGGTGTATGCGGGATTGGGGTGTATTCAAAGGCATTCTAAGTTTCCTAAAGGTTTTCTAGGAGGACTTAGGGTTATCAAAGGTGAGAGAGAGAGAGAGAGAGAGAGAGAGAGGAAGCTTGTAGAAGGGAGATTCTGCTCGTAGAGGTGATCTGCTTCGCAGTCCACATCTCAGCGCTTCTACGTCCTCATGATCGGTGAGATCTCTCCATTTTTCTCTTATTCTCTTTTGTTTATCCACTTTTGCGTGAGTGAAGAAGGTTTGATCCAAGCGGTGTGTGCTTGTGATCGGTTGTAACGTTCTGCGTTCTTCTTTATAGTGGATTGTTGATCTGGACGAGGTCCCGTAGTTTTTACCTCTTTGAGGGTTTTCCACATAAAAATCCCTGGTGTGGTGTGGTTTATGTTTTGATTTAGTTCATTGCATTATTATTCCATAATTCTGGTTTGTTTCGGGAAGCTAGATCTTAAGGTTTTGTGCAAGGCTCCCAACAGACTAAACTACGACTATGTCTAACTCATGAGGTGGAGTGTCCACTCACTTTAACATTTAGTTGCATCCAACCTCTGCCAAAAGAGGGCATATATAAACACCCAAATTGGATATCATTGGCCAACCACTAGCTGACGGTCAGCTGTCACCCTTTGCACTGGCCAAATATTTTTGACAGATCCTGCATGTTAGTTTTTTGCTAAGTGTACATCGTCGACCATTCGCTAGTCGACGGATTTCCCTTATAAATATGACCCCCAACCTTCTGTCCAAAGAAAGAAGAATACGTAGGGAGATAAAGAGAAGCAAGCTCTAGGAGATTTTGATTGTCGTGGAAGAGTTGTTCAACTAGCCCTTGAAGTTAGTGTCATCTGTGACTGCTCTCTTAGTCAAAGTCAAAGGCAAGAAGATAATGAAATCAACGGGTAAGGTTAGGATTTAGGACATTCAACTATCCATTTTGATTGAAAATTATATCTGATATCTTCTTCTTCTTCTTCTTTTTTTTCTCACATCTCGAATTAAGTCGTATTTTATTCTATGCATACCAAAACACCAACAATAAACACACTTTTTTTTTTTTTTTACAATCTTCTCTCATAACTAACTGCCTTTTATTTTACTCGCCTACTTTGGGTCTTAAATCTCATGGAGTAAAGCTAATTTTTATTTATTTTCATGTTGCCTACTTGGAGTCTTAAACTCTACGTTGTAAGATTAGGTTCCATTTTATTCTCTTTTGGCATGCCCTGAGTTTTAAACATTGTGAAGCATGGCTAGACACAGTAACGTCAAAATTTCTCTAAATCTCTCCTAAAACCATGAAGTCTCGTGAAGCAGAGAACCTTGCATTTCACGGACAAAAAAAAAAGGTGCCTAACTCCTGTTTTTTCACTTGAATTAGAAAATCTTGTGAATCCCCCGCCTTTAAGCAATTTCTTAGTTTTTAGCCGGTCATAAGTTCCAACATTCTTTTGGCTAGCGGCTATTCTAAGATAAACACACTTTTACTTTTGAGTCAACCATAAATTTAAATCAAAATAAAACAGAACTGACAAATGGAGAAAGCCTGGAAAATAAGAGCTTCATTCCGCCGCATAGCGGGAGGGTATTCACATAATCATGCCGTAAATTGAGCTTTCAAAACGGTTGGACCATCTGGATTTAATGCACATACATCACTATCAGCCCCATAGTTAGGGGTCCCACCCTCCTCTAGATCCATGGTCTCATCTAATCTGCTCCCAAAATTAAAGGGAGAGGATTGAATACTGACAGCACCAGTAGCTACGTGGCTACTGCACTTTGCTATGTGGGTCCACCATGATGTGTATGTTTCATCTATGCTGTCCATCCATTTTGGATCATTACTGTAGGAAGTGAGGCAAAAAAATGAGACAGACCCACTTCCTAGCTGGACGACACCAATTAAAAGCCTACTATTAAAGACTTACTGGAGCCCACTGTAATGTGTAATGTTTTCATGCCATCCAACATGTTGACTAGGTCAATAGACCAGGATGAAGGGAAAACACAAATATCATCTTGATCAAGAACCTTCGTGGCCCCATAAGTTTTTAAAGGTGGGCGTTCAATCACCACCGTTCCCTCTGGTGTGGTCCACTTGAGAATTGAATCTACCTCATTTTTGGTCTCATATCTTAAAATGACATGGAAAAGTGTATGAACGGCGTGGATAAAACACTTGCATCATAGTGGGGCCCACAAAGCACTGTCCAGTAGCCGGTCCCCTCCGGCAGTGTCATTATCCAATCCCCCTCCAAATCAAAGCCATTCGTTGCTCGGATGCGCCACGTGCTTGAATTGGGGCGTGATCTTACATTTTTCCGCTGTGGCCCACTTGAGTTTCAATCCTCCACAAATATCAAGTATCTCAGACGTGTGGGGGCCACATGGGTCTCGGCGCCTTTTTTACTTATATGATACTCGGCTGCGTATGGCGCTTGATACGCATGGACTCGGAATTATTCACTAGATTTATATTAACTTAAAAAACCGAGTGGACCATGCAGCGTACTGCCTCCATGGGAAAACCCAAGATCAGATTAGTTGGACAATCCTTTCATCTGATCCGTAAAAACTTGTTCGTGGAAATAAGACCGTTGGATTTTATAACCGTCCCATTAATGTCTCCACCATTCCTCGTAAGATAATCAAATAAGCTTAATTTCTGAATCATGATAAATCTTCGTTGGATACGATAATTTTTAAGGTTTAATTAGACTACTCATATGACACATCTGCAATTTCTAAGTGCCTGTGTATGATCCATCATACTCTTCCAGAGTATAATTTTTTTCTCGTAACCGAAACCCACGCTATACAGCGGTTTTGAACAAAACAATGGGTTGGAAAAGCGGTTTTCAGTAAAAACACGTCTTTCATGTTTTTATATAACAGGAATTGCGATTCAAAGAGAATATCTTGAAAATGGTGTTTGAGAGAGGGGAAATATCTTAGATATGGCGTTAGAGAGAGAGAGAGAGAGAGAGAGAGAGAAGAAGGGTGTTTATGGAAAGGGAGATGGAGCTTCTTGAAGTTACAGGAATGGGTACGTGAGGAAAATCATCTTTTATATATTAGATAAAAGGTGTGTTTTTTTTTCCTATGCCCCCCATTCCTATGATTTCCAGTGGTTCTTCCCTTTCCTTATTTTTCCCTTTGCTGTGGTGCGGATTTCCAGGTGACTATTTTTTTATAATTTTCCTGACAGGTTTTGCTGGTATACATCTTAACGTTTTGTAATATGATATGTCGAGACTTTACTCATTTGATTTGATTTGATTTTTTATTTTTTTTTTCAGTGATCCAAGCCATTTATGTGTTAGGATTATCCGAATAACCTTTTAATAATATTTCAACCCTTTGATAGTACAAAGATTACGGTGGCCGTTCATATTCAAAACAAAAGAGCTAGATTATCAAAGGGTTGAAACTGTGCAATTGAAATCTTTTATTCATTGCTTGGCTAACATTCAGGGTCGGTTAAAAATGAAAAATATCTCATGTCTTATTCAAAAAACGAGTGGACGGTTTGGATTGCCTTACAATCACATTGTATGGACGGTTGCAGTTCCTTTGATATTTTTGTAAGTTGGGTGAAATTAACATTGTGAATCTATTTCTCTTACATGGGCTGGGCTTCCTTGCTTAAGCCCATGCCAGGCATCCGGGCCCCAAAACCCAGACCATGATTGAAAACCCAATACAACAGGAGAAGAATTTACGGGCCTACCGTGAAGAAAAGAGAAATTTAATACTCTTGTCAGAGCCTTATTGGTGGTAGTCTGTCTCTTAAAAATTACTCATGACATCATATATGTAATTTAAGTTGAACTGCTAAAATTATAGATTTAGAAGATGTAGCATTTTAGTTTTTTTTAAAAAAAAATGCTTGTTTGATTTACTGACTATCGGTTGCTGGGAATTTATTGGACAGCTAAAAATGGTAACTAACCAATGGTCTTATCTCGTGGAACAATTGTCCAGGAATCAAAAGTAGAATGTTCAACCAATATGGGATAATTTGGACGGTTAAAAATGTAAATGATCAAATGATCCCATCTTCATAGAACTATCCACGAATCAGGCTAGGAATGTTCAAGCAATCTGTGATAATTATGCACCGTTCAATCGTGGCCCATCATAATAATGCATGTCATGGGCCAGGCCAGGGACCCACTTTTGTGCAATAGCTGGATTGTTCGTTAGGCGTGTCCCTCATATGCATGAGAAAAATGCCATTGAAACCTCAGATGGGCTGGGCTGGGCTGGGCTGGGCTGGGAGTCGGCAAAACCTTCGCAGCATGTGGCTATTCATGAGGCGTTTTTTTTTTTTTTCTTCACATGCGCACTGGAACTAAAAGGCGCACTATCTATCAATGAGCTCGCACTTGTACATGGGCACTCGAACCCATGACCTCTGTTGAAACATACAGTCTACCACTGAGCTAGCAGTAGTAACCACAGTCATCAGGCTCAGGCTGCAAACATGGCAAAGAATGGGAGTGAATTAGGTGAGACCCCGAACTCACCCAAGACGGTGTGGCCCTTATTATGGCACCTTCATGTATATATTCTGTATCCATGCCCTCCATCATCATAAGATTGAAGCAGATCCAATTATCAGGTGGACCATACCTTAAGAAAGAGTCATGATTGATCCTTAATGGGCCACAAAAGTTTTGGATCAATCTGATATTTGTTTTATTTTTCCATTCATCCAGGCTCATGTGACCTTATCAACAAATCCCTTCATCATACAGGATTACGTGACCTTACAACAAATTCAAATTGGATGGCAAATAAACACCAAAGCATTAAGGCACGCCCTAAGATGTTTTTAATGGTGTAGGGCGTTCAATCAATTACCACTGTTTCCTATGGTATGCTCCACTTGATGATTGGATCTGCTTATTTTTTGGATGATTTGTAAAAAGGGATGATTGGATCTGCTTATTTTTTGGATGATTTGTAAAAAGGGATGGACGTGGATACATAATACATAAATTAAGGTGGGCCGCATGGTATGGGCCTCACCATCTTGGGTGAGGCGGGGTCTCACCCAAGAATTTGGATTGTTGAAACATTTTCATATTAATAGCCAATTTTCACACATAAGTATGACTGATCGTTGGACCAACATATTTTTATTTTATGGCCAATGATATGTTGTAACGCGAATTACATGTGTGCTGTTTTTGCTCGGATTGCTGGGTAGGGTTTTACAAGGATATGGCAGTTGGTTTCCACACCTGGCCCATGGATGTTCTCAACACCACCGTATGGAAGTTTTAGTCTTATAATTATGCTTCTTTGAATCCTGGTATAAATGTGAGCCATTAAAGATTCATCTTCATACACAATCACCTGTTCAACAATTATTTCTTATCATGGCTTAGGTAGCATGCAATTTTGAGCATAAACGGTTCAGATCATTATTTAAAATGCAATAAGAGGGTGAAATCCAACCACCATACTGTTACGAATGTGGGTGGGGCCATCTTCTCCTTCTAAAACCCCAGGGATGGCAGGGTGTAAAGATAAAAAGGGCAGTGGGTCATTACTTATAAACAATGTTGAAAGAACGATGGAAGGGAAGGGCATCAAATTGGATGGTCAAAACTGATGCAAGGGATGGGCATCAAATTGGATGTGATCAAAACTGAAACTAGTCACATGGGCAATCCAAACTCACAAGAAATGCCCCCTCTCTACAGTGTTTGGAGAAAAAATAAAATAGAGAGAGAATAGATAAAACTTTTTTTTTTCAACTCTACTTGTGGGCCCACATTAGTTTATGTACCAAATCCGACATAATCAGAAGGTTCACCACATTATGATGGACGTCAGAATGGTCACCCACTAAGAAAGTGGGAAGCCCCAAAAGAGCAGCTGATCCAACAATCATGCAGGCAACTATGTGAACTTCGGATGTTCCTGGTGGAAGTGTTGTTTTTTATGGTGTGGTCCACCCAATGGTATATTAACCTCATTTTCAGGAAACCCATCATCATTTAAGGCCTTGATGTACCAGTTGCATGGCTTACATATAGCACAGTGGACCCTGTTAATGTTTGGTTTGTGGTTCTTTTCCATGTGACAAGTGCAGGTGTGCCAGAATTGAATTTGTAGCTCAATTTAAACCGAACAACTATTACACCAAGCGTTGAGACAGGCAGATATGTAATATGTGATCAAAGATCGAATCAGATTGGTCGTCTATTCAACCACTTGCTTAGTATGTAAAAAGGATCAAACGATATTTAGAGGGTAAGGTTAGTCCTCTGGGTTAAACATTTGTCTTTTGTACTAAAAGATTTTTTAATACAAATAAAGAAAAAACAGAAAAGGAATCCTTACAGTTAATCATGAAGAGCAGCTGCAAAACACATGCCTAAATGGAGAACAAATAAAGAAAAACAGAAAAGGAATCCTTACAGTTAACCTCATTTTCAGGAAATGCATGAGTGTAGATCCAAATTACAGCTAAGATTATCAGCTACTTAATTAACACTATGGATTACACTATGGAATGTAAACAATGGTAAAAAAAAGTAGAGTGATTATACTAAGGAATGTAAATGACAGGTAATTAAAAGATATATTGGCTTTGATTGGGTTGGTATGCGAAAAAATCTTTCTACTGAATTTATTTACTATTCATAGCCTCAATTCGACCATTTAGATGCTTTTTACGTTCTGATGGTTGTTATAACCGTTTAATACATCTTAACCCTCTTTATTTTTACTCCTGCCATTTGTCATGTAACTGCTTCAGATCTCCTTGCTGACTCGACCGCATTCTGCACAGTTGCTCGATCAGGCTCCTTGATGATTATTGGCTGCTTGATTGACCTTCTGAATGACTATTAACCGCTTGGTTTGCCATTTGAATGACTATTAGTCGCTTAGTTTGCCTTCTAGATGTATAGTATAGCAGACCCCACAATAATTGAATGACATTTACGGGTAGTTGAATGGCTCACCTCAATGTACCGATGTTTGTATAAGATTTGGCCTACCATTAATAAAGAGCTAATATGTATGAATCAATCGAATCAATGAGTATGCCTAATCTATATACCTGCTGGTATTCATTTTAAATCCAACTACACCACAAAAATGAAAAAAGTCATTAATTTGGATAGACCTAAAACTTAGAATTACACTGATTTTTAGAATGGGGTTTTGCTAATTTCTCCATTTTTAAAGGGACGTTAGTAACATGTCAAAGCTTCTAAATGCCACTTGAGATGCCCAATCATCAATCTGGACGATTCATTCAATGGTATTATTGGGAGCAAACCAAGGTGCAAGGTAATATTCACGAACCTTTCAATGAGGCCAATTTGTTACAATTGTCCGTTGTTAATAGACCATATATCATATGGTGGTTAACATCTTGAACCAAATTGACATTTTGGAATCATAAACAATACAAAGTAATATATATATATATATATATATATATATATATATATATATATATATATATATATATATATATATATATATATATATATATATATATATATATTAAATACATGTTTCAAGATGATGATATGACATTTTATTTCTCTGCTCAATCTTGATTGTCCAATTTCCATGCTATTAATTAGATGTTTTAGATTGTCTAATTGGTTATTTTTGTATAATGGTCTATTCCTAATTGCATGAATGGATGATTGATGAAATCAATGAGAGTCTCTTGTGAGTCATTTAAAAGCTTTGGGAGGTTCTTATGAATTGATTGAGATTGATTGGAAATTGTAATTAGTTAATTGATGACTATATTAATGGGTTATGGAAATAAAAGAAACCAATGTAAAAG
Organism: Magnolia officinalis; assembly: GCA_021015155.1. NCBI lineage: Eukaryota > Viridiplantae > Streptophyta > Magnoliopsida > Magnoliales > Magnoliaceae > Magnolia > Magnolia officinalis. Next base: position 57,965,100 of record JAJHSJ010000016.1, on the reverse strand, counting down.
TTTGACAAATAAATTGCCTATTAATCAAAGATTGTTAACTAGAGGGATTTTTAAGTATGCCTAACCCAAGTGAAGAGTTTTTAGATAAAACCACATCTATGTTCATAAGATCAATTTATTGGATCACTAAACCATGAGCCCGCATCTTGAATCACAAATGTACCAAATCCTACTTAATTTTTTTCTTCCTTAGTTACGAATTTGAATTGTTAGAAACTAATGATGCATTTGGATGGGAGTAAATGGTGCATTTGGATGCAAGTAAATGGAATCAGAGTAAATGGGACTGATTTGCAATCTAGAGGAAAAGAAGAGATTTAGAAGTAAATGAGGTAAGATGCCTTTTTAGGCTCTCTTAGAGAATCACGAGTAATCAAAGTTATTGTTACGCATGTGTTCCCTGTGTACATGGCACAATGATGATACTCTCAAACATCTTAATTATTGGCTACATTACTAAACATCATGGTGTGGCCTACCTATGCCGCTAAACCCCACCAACCTTAGAATCATGAGTAATCAAAGTTATTGTTATGCATATGTCCCTTGCATATATGGCACGACGATGATACTCCCAAACAACCTAATTATTGGCTACATTGCTAAACATCATGGGGGGGGGGGGGGGGGGTATGTGATAAAGTTGTTAGAGACGATTCCTCTCGAATCATAGCTTAAAGATGTGATTTTGACTCCTCAATTTTCAGCAATTCAAAATACATTTGAATCTAAATCCATGTCCTTGGTTTTGATGCCAAACCTAAAATGTAGATTTGTAGATTTTTGATACATTGAAATCCTTGGTGCCAAACGGGTTGTTGGAGAAGCATGGGAAGAAAAAGATTCACTTATAATAAATCCTCTCATTCAAGCTCCACATGATTTTAGCGTTCTCAATTCAATTAAAAGACAGTGCATTTAACACAGTTGAACCATATCACCCCTGTACAAATTTTAGACTGATCATGACTTTATTAGGGCCCATCGGTATACCCGATCATGATATCTAACTCTTTGATTAATTAGGGTCACTTTATAGAACAATTATTGCAGTATATATTTTAATAAGCTTATTATGATCATTTAGTCAAATATCACAAGTACACTAATTTACTACCTTCTAGTTCCCCCATTTACTTGCATCAATAAATGTGAAATGTATTCTATTTACATGATCATAAATAGAGGTGTACATGAACCGAGCTAGCTCGACTCGACTCGAAAAAGCTCGATTCGACTTGGTTCAAAGTTGAGTTCGAGCCGATTTGAGCTGATTTTTTTTAGCTCGAAAATGAGTTCGAGCCAAGTTCAAGCTGGCCCCAGCTCGTCTCGACTCAGATTGAATCCAGCTCGAATCGAACTCGGATCGGACCAGTTCAGTGACTCGGTTACTTTGATATTGAGTTGCTCACCAAGCGTTTGATGAAATGACTGAAAGAAGTGTGGCCGGTGGCAAAGACGGTATGTATATGAAACCAACACTATTTTTTTTCTTGATTTTTATGTTGCTTAAAAGGTGTTTGATAAAATACTTGTAAATCCATTGCTGCTGTCTCAAATAAAGTGTGATTTTAAAGGTGCAGTCCAAATGTTTATGAAAATGCTGCAATGGTGAACTTGGCTCGAACCAGTCTGAGCTGCTGACCGAACCGAGCCGAGTTGGCGAGTCAGGCTCAATGACTGAGCCGAGTTGAATTCGAGCTGAGGTCAACTAGTGGCCGAGCCGAGTCGAGCTTCGGTTCAACTCGATGTACACCCCTACTCATAAATGACCTCTTACATGACTCTTAGGGCCTGTTTGGCCAGGCAGATCCCACGGTATTAGGAGGGATGGGATCGGCAATATCCTGGGATAGGCATGACGAGCCAAACAGATTCGGTGAACTTGTCCCGGGATATGAGCAATCCCATAGATCTTAAGACAATCCACTGACATCACCATCATTACCTTAAAATTGATCCTATCCCTTGGTTGGATGGATTGGAAGGTTAAATTCCGGGATATGCATGGCGTGCCAAACAGACCCAGTGAACTTGTCCCGGGATATAAGCAATCCCATGGATCTTAAGACAATCCACTGACACCATCATCATTACCTTAAAATTGATCCCATCCCTCTTAATACCATGGGATCTGCCTGGGCAAACAAGCCCTTAATATATCTTATTTATTATCATCTAACTATACCTTATGTAATTTATTATTAGCCAGTGATACTCTATTCTTAAGTCCTGATCATTTACCTACTGCGAACAAAAAAATAAATAAATTATTTTGTATTTATTGCAATGCGATTAAAATGCGTCATCACATGCGTCAATACTTTACTTGCTACAAATAGAAAAAAAACAAATTATTTTTTATTTATTCCAATGTGATTAAAATGCGTCATCACATGCGTCATAGTGCTAATAGTGTTAATGATGACGTGGACTATTCAAAATCAGGAATCTTTCTTATCTGTGTGGGAATGGGAGGATCCGGATTCTCCCTGCGGTTGGCTGACACTGACGTGTGTCATGGACTCCACTAAATCTAAGTAGCTTACATTATTACTAACTTGATGGAAGGAATGCTTTAAAAGACCAATTGTCTAAATCATCGTACACGTGTCATTTACTTGGGCCTTATAATTCTTTGCAGGTCGCAATCGATGGACCGTACCTAATTGATATGTCATCCAACGGTGGGCTGCATGATGGGGATTAGGTGCGGCCCTTACTTTGGGACCACATTAATGTATGTAATCGAAATCGACGCTGTCCATCTATTTTGTTAGTTAATTTTGAGTATGAACCCAAAAATGGTCAGATTCAAATCTCAGGTAGACCATATTATAAGAAATAGTGGTGATTGAGTGTCTCGATTTTTAAAACTTCCTAGGGCACACCGTAATGTTTATTTTACATGCAACCTGCTGAAAAGGTCACACAAACCCTGATGAAGGGAGAAAACAAATATCGTCTCGTTCCAAAACTTGTGACCCGCAGGAACTTTTTAATGATCAATCACCACTGTTTCCTGTGGTATGGTTCACCTAAGATTTGGATATGCTTCTTTTTTTTTTTTTTTCTTTTAATTATAATACCTTAAAATGATATAAGAAAAACTGATGGACAGCTTAGATATAGAATACATACATCAAGATGGGCTCCACCCTAAAGGCTGCACTGTCTGGGGTGTGTCCGGGGCCGGACCCAATCCGCTCCCGCATCCGTGATGCAGGACTGCACTCGTGAATGGTCCAGTCCAGACGAGTTTTATTGCTTTATATTAATTGATGAAGTTTTGCCAGAAAACATACGTCCGGACCTTAGCCTTTGTATCTGGATCATCTTAAAATGATCCGAACCGTTTATATGGTGTTTCCCCTTTTTATTAGAGGATGGAAAACAAAAGAAAACAAACGCTTTTAGTTTTATTGCTTTGATCATTTGCAAAATTTTCTCTTTTGTTTTGTATTTAAACTGTTAACATAGCCTCTACGATCTAAGATAAAAACATTCAATCTAAGATTTCGCCCCTTTTTAAAAATCCTCAATTCAAGATGATTTGTATCACATAAACGGTTTGGATCACTAAAAATACCAAAAAATACAGCGGATAGAGTCACGACGTATCTCATCAAAATACGTTAGGATGTATTTTAGCAAACCTCTTGTTTCTTCCTCACTCTTTTTTTTTTTAAAACGTTATTTTGCGACTTCGTTGTACGAATGTGTTGCACGTGTCCGGTTCATCGAGCTTAAATGCTTAGATTTACCAAGATCGGAACGGTTCCTCTTCTCTATTTTGTGCTATTACAATAGTAATGAGAAAATTACACTGAATAGATGATTATAAACATCACTATATTTAGAAGAAGTACGAACATGTAAGAGAAGATTTCAACGATCTACATTCAAATTTAGATATCGAAGTTATAAATTATCAATGAGGAATGAATCTAAGAACATAGATTATGTATGGAAGTAAAGAGAAGATGGACGGTTTATATCATCTGAAACCTCAACGACTGGGGTCAAATGGGGGCGACTCATACGGCCAATCTGTGCCGTCCAGAGGCTTGGGAAACCAGAGAGTGGTTTACGAAATCAAGGGGCGCAATCCGCCTTGTTTTACAAAACCACCGTCTCCTTAGGGTTGTTAGTTGATACTCTGGCTGCATATGAATCTTGATAAGCATGCACTTAAAAATAGTACATGTAGAAAATTATAACTCTCATTAAACCGTCTAAATTGTGGAACCTTTAGTTACTAGTAAACATTCCAAAAATCGAAGTGGTTGAATATTCATAAACTCTGATTCGTGGCCACCCTTGTTCTTGAAATAAGACAGCCAAATATTTTCATTTCTAACCGTCTATTAAGAGGGACATCAACTAAGAATCTAAATTGGTGCATACGATTTGGACGGTTGGATTGAAACTATGATACGCCACGTGTACATTCTTGAAGTAATTTCCAAGTGCCAGTGTACAATCTAACATGTCTTGGTAAAGTATCAATTTTTTCACAAAACCTTATATTAATGCAGAAAGAGAAACAACGCACCTTCACCGAAAGGGGTAAGAGGATGGAATTATATGCTGGAAAATGGTTTTTGTGATTTTTGTATAGATAACATATTCTATTGATATCCAGGTTTTCTTTCCTTTCTGCATGGATGTGGGGGCCATATCGTTTGAACGGGTCTTTCATGGAAAGAGAGATAGAGCAAATTGAAGTTATGAGAAGGGGTATATGTGGAAAAATAATTTTTATTATTTTTTCATTTTTGCTTTAGTATTACCCATTCTAATAATTTCAACAAGTTCCTCCCTTTCCTTTTAGACCCTTGTTGGTGAGCGTGTGGTACCTGGAAGTTATGAGAATGGGTTTCTGTTATTTTTCCAATGTCATCTTAAAGATCATTATGCTATTTTTCCTATGACACCTACTTTTTCTTTCTTCTTTTTCTTTTTTTCTTTTTAATTTGCAGGTTTCTCAGTTTCGTCTTTTTATCGTTTTTAGCTGAAGGTCTTTTTCTAGATGAATGTGGTCACATCTTGATGAACGGCTGACATGAAAATCGGGCTGGTATGTACGTTGAGTCACTTTGTGTCCTGATTTTCGTTATATGTTATATTCACGGTGTGGTCTACCTTCTTCATTAGTTATAGTTTCTATACAATGAGGTTAATGTTGTATGTTGTGTTAGATTCTTTCTTGTCCGTTGATTTCATTAGTGTGGCTCATCTTTTGAGCAAAGGGGGCCTGCTTCTTTTTTGTTTTTCCTCCCTAGTTTAATAGGTTTGGATGCAACATTGTTAGTTTCATGACCATGATTTTGGTGGGTATTGATTCATTGGTTATGGCCATGTTTTGCCTCCAAAGTGGACTATTGATGTATTTTGATTCTCAACCGTCCATCTTTTAGACCATGTAGCCATGATAGCCATTGATTCTCAACGATTCAGATTCTAATTTCGCAAGTCGATGGTTAGTTTAAGCAGGAAATGGGATAGCAGACCATTATTGATGACAGGATCAGCTGTGCATGAATGCAATCCCTGACAAGATCATGAGATGGTCAGTTTTCCATGTGCACTGAATCTATTACAAGTGCCAAGGATGTTGTGATAAATGCCGCTGAGCAGTTATTCAGGGCGTGTTTGGTCCGGGGGATTTTAATGGTATGGAATCCCATTGGATGGGATTAATACCATTATTGCACAATGATTGCACGTCAGGAAATACCATGGCATTTGGGGCCATCCAAAATTCTGGATATGTGAAAAACATTGGATGAAGCAAAATCCTGGAATTGTAATCATTCTCGTGTACACGTAGATAGTTAGAATATAACTAGAATGTGATGTGTAAAAGTTGTATATGGATGGACGGCATCGATAAAACACATGCATTACCGTGTGGCCCACCTGTGTAGTGGATTTCAAAATTCATTTTCCATCCCTTCCTGTCATATCCAAATGCTAGGTGGAATTGAATTTACAAGGAATGATTTTTCTTACCAGGGAATTTGAAGTCCCATCCCACTCAATACCGGCTAATCCTCTGTGCCAAACAGGCCCTGAAGGGACATTTGGCAGGATGAATTTGTGAATAATGATAGATAATAGCAAGAAGTGATTGTATTTGGTAGAGTGCACAAAAGTGATAATTGGATTTTATCGATCCTTCCCTTATGGAGGGAGGTGCCATATAAAGTTTAAATATCAGCCTGGCATGAACTTCAAGAAAGGATGTTTTGGTGTGAATTGGAATCCTTGTAGTTTGTCATGTAAAGTGAAGACATGTGAATTTTTCCTCATATGGGATTGAGCTGATTTTTGAGACCTTTAATGGGCTGATGCATATGTTGGTTGAGAGGATAAAAGTACTTTTTGTTGGTTTTAGTGGATTTTATAGTGATGCAATTATTGGTTGAGAGGATAAAGTAGGTCGTTTTTGTTGGTTTGAGTGGATTTTATAGTGATGCAATTATTGGTTGAGAGGATAAAGTAGCTCGTGGTTGAGTGGATTTTGTGGCGGAGTTTATTTTGAAGTTAAATTCGGATAATTTTCATGCAGAAGTCGCTGACGTGAACCATATGGACAGTTAAAAAGCTCATCATGTTAGAAAGTTTTATGAGATTTTTTTGGTGACAATGATATACAATAATTGTTAAAAGGATTATTTTGCAGCTTGGAATCGGTGGCAATTGTGAAGAGTAGTGTCTAATGATTCTTAAATTTTTGAAGAAGATAATTTTCTTGTCTAATATCATTGAATTTATGCTATTAGGTGATGTTCAATGACTTAATTTTCTTACCTAATGTCATTGAATTTATGCTGTCAGGTGATGTGCAATGATTTATTGAATCACATCATGTGTTTTTGGAAGCTTTTAGTTTTATTGAATCACATCTGGTGTTATTTGGGAAGTTATTAGTTTTGGAAGCTTTTAGTTTTATTGAATCACATCCGGTGTTATTTGGGAAGTTTTTAGTTTCGGAAGCTTTTAGTTTTATTGAATCACATCCGGTGTTATTTGGGAAGTTTTTAGTTGATCATGTGGTTCACGTCAGTGACTTCTGTATGAAAATTGTCTGAATTTTACTTCAAAATTTAAGATCAAGCTGCTTTGGTGATTTAGGTGAGCACAGGGGTAAATAATTTGGAGAGTGAGTGTTGTCTTTTATATTTTTTATAATCCTGTGTTTTGTGTCGATTGCGAACTGGACTGATTTTCCGGCCCAATGGTTAAAATGGGGTGATGCGCATTGTCATCGAGGTGAATTTTACTTGATATCATTGGGCAACTTGAGAAAATTTGTAGAATTAATCTTATACATCTTTAAGGAAGATATTTCACTCCAAGCCAAATACTTGATTCTGATGAGTTCCATCTACATAGTTCCAAATATGAGTGTGGATTCCAATTCATACAGATTTCCTGGTAATTGTGATTTGGATTTTAATTTATACCAAATACAAGTTGCCACAATTCACACAGATTTTCTGGTAATTGGTATTTGGATTTCAATTTATATACCAAATACAAGTTATCACAATTCACGCAGATGATTTCCTGATAATTGTGATTTGGATTTCAATTTAAACCAAATACAAGTTGCCAAACGGTCTTTAATACTAAGGTGCCAATTCGTCCAACTCTCTATTTTTTTGCCATTGGTTTTTAAAAATTCGGCCATTTTCTATTTTTCTGTTTTTTATGCTGATAAATAAATGTAGGCTTCACGATGATGAAAGGACAAACAATCGTACAGATATGATTCTCTTTGCCTGCCTACATTGCCACGTGGCATTGGAATCTAATAAAACGTGGGTGAAATGAGGTGGTTTTGTACTTCCATCCATCATGTGGACCTCACCGTGATGACAGGATGTTGGGAGAACAAAATGAACGGCTTAGATCTATGATTGGACCGTCCATGCTCGAGTGCTCTTCAATTATATTATGCAGATACATTCAAAGCCCAACAGAAGGATGGTGTCAGCATCTCATCATTGTTTTGATTAGTGGGATTTATATGTGCCCATGAGCCAATTCGGACCCACACCACTCAGGAGAGGTGGGCCTGGCTCGGCACAGCTTGTGAACTTGTAGGCTTGATTCTTTGAAATCATTCCAATATAAGGTATAGCTAGATATAAAGATTGGTCAGCTTGGATATTGGGTGGGTCACAACAGATCAACCGTTTTGAATCCTCGAATGTGGCCCCCATTGGATCATGCGTATCAATGGACCATCAAAACCTGTAGGTCGGATTGAGCTTATGATGATGATGGTCCATTGAAAATAGGCCTGAACCACCTAGGCTACCTAATATATTGTACATAGTAATGTGGACCATAGAATAGAATCCTCTCCTACAGATTGCTAACTCAGTAAGCTTTTATGGTACTGAGTAAACTCTGTTGGGCCCACCGTGAATATATGTGGTTTATCCATGCTGTCCATCTGCTTTTACAGCTCATTTTAGGGGTTCAGCTCAAAATTGAAGTATATCCAGAGATCAAGTGGACCACACCACAGGAAACAGTGGGAATAATGATTTGCACCGTTGAAACCTTCCTATGGCCCACAGTGATTTTTGTTTGTCATCCATCCTGTTCATAAGATCACACAGATGGAGGATGACCCCACTGAAAAATACTCGATGTAGATCAATCTACTCATCAGGTGGGCCGCAAAAAAAGTGGATGACCGGTCCAAAAAAATCATGCATCTGGTGAGTGGCTGGCATAAACCATTCGTTCCACTAGTTGTTTGTAAGACATCCTTGTATGAAAATAATAAATAAATGAATAAATAATATATAGCTGAAAATAGGAGCAGGTGGATTGCATGAATTCATGTGTTAAAGCCTCATCATGCTAAACTGAATTAGTGAATGTGGTCTTGCCACGTTGCAATAGTTTCAACTAAGTTTTCATGGGTTTTTATATTTACATTGTTTGAGAAATCCCTCAATCCATCCATTCCATGCTTTGGGACTGGTGCATGTGGGACCCTCATGAGTGATCCAAATCAATCATGCAATTGATGGGAGGTATACTGTAAGTTTGCATGTCAGATGACATGCTAACCTTGTGATTTGTCGATCTGATGGATATGATGATCTAATGGGGGAGATATTATGGAATGACCCATTAGATCGGTGGCTTAGATCACTGAAATGTGGGTCCCACCTGTACCATTAATCACTTAATTCCACCTATTCACCCACCACCAGGCCTGGCTAGAGAGAGAGAGAGAGAGAGAGCTAATGCTGAAAATATTACTAGTGTTGGGGCCGACCTGCTCGAAAAATGATCAAATCCTTATTTTAGAGGGTGCGTGTTTCTAATTGAAAATGAATTAGAGCCGTTGTACTTATGCTGCCATGGTTGAAAAGTTCTGGGTGTGCCTTGGAAGAAGTACTCATTCGTGTTGAGTCTGGCTGAAGATAAGCTTTTGAAGAATTTGTATTTTAATTTGGTTAATGATATTGTTTGCAACAAAATATTAGATGGATGTAATTAATTTACAATTGTAAATATAAATGATATTGTTTGCATCAAAATATCTTTTGCTGGTTGAGAGATTGTGATAAGGGTATAATGGCCTTTCGGTTACCCGTTAGATGTTGGGTAATCTCATTTAGCCGTTGTGTGTCAGGCATATTATATAAATTGAGGTTGCAAGAGATATTAGATTGTATTCTAAATAATTCATGCAAAGTGGCTTTTATTAACATCCGGAAGTTAGATTACATTTCTAAGTTGTGGTCTGACAATAATCTTTAATTATATCATTGGAGAAAAACCCTTATATTAAAAGGTAAAACTCAAATAGGCTATTAATTTGTTGCTTGATTCAGATAGTATCCGTTCTATTTTGTAATCCCCCGCATGGAGCTGGTATGCTAGATGTTGTATGATGAATTGGAGTGGCACAATAGTGCTATTGTATGCTTGGCGGTTCATTTTGGCTAAGTACAAAAACTCAGGTGTCTACGCATGCATATACACACCCTAGATCAATAATGAAGAAAAATGAATTAAAACTATTATCCAATGCCAGTCTTTAATTAGGAAGTCTTTCCTCAATCCATCGCAGATGAGAGGTTGAGAAAACGTCCTGCAAACCCTTACAATAATGCTAAGGCCACACAATGAGAGTTGTCCACTAAGTGGACCCCACATGCGAGGAGAAGAATCTACTTATTCTCTCTCGTCGATGGTTTTCTTTTCTTTTCTTTGCTCTCTCTCTCTCTCTCTCTCTCTCTCTAAGGTGATAACGATGCCCAAGGAGGTATGGACATATGAGGGCTCTCTCACCTTGTATAGGTTATAATTAATATATAAGGAGATAAGATTTTAGGGAGAGATACCAAGTATGGTGTTCCATTACCCTCAAATTTGGTGCACGTTAAAAATCATCTGAAGTCCGTGATCCTATCTATCCACGTATGTATATTGACCTAATCCTTCCACGTCTGTGATCCTATCTATCCACCTACCTATATTGACTTGAGAGTGGAATCCTTCCACTCTCATGACAAACATACTTGGCCCAATGTCCCATGTAGGTCCAATGGATGGATCAATAGATCTTAGCCATTGGATGTCCACCAAGATTGATTTTTAAAATAAATCAACCATTAAAACTAAATTTCAATATATGAAAAATCTCAATTAATAATTAAAAATATTAAATGCATTAGCTATTATGAAAAGCTTGATGGACAGTCTAAACTATAAATAATTATAAATATGTCCAAGTAAACAAGTGAATCTCATGTGGAATTGTGTGAACTTAATTGAATTTTGATGCATGAACCTAACACCTCCCATATGTTGGCCACCAATATAACCTTGTAAAGTGAGCCAAAGTACACATCACTAGAACCTTGAACTCTTCACATGCCTTCAAGTCTAAGGTTTGGATTTGTCAACGCTAATACATTCACAACTCAATCTAGTTAAACAGGACGGTTCTTCCAGTGTAAAGACTTATCTAATCCACCAATGTATAGTGCCAACAAGTCCATTACCATTAGCCTATTCCAATGGCAAACTTATACTGATATGTGAAGTAGGGCAACGACATATGGATTCATTGTCATGTTGGGGTTGTGCCCTGAAAAGCTAATGATATTAGACGTTAATTTATATGGCATGATGCATTTAATTATTTTTAATTATTTCTTATGGAACATGTTTGTATGAGTTTAAGAGGTATTACCTCTGATGCTCTTTGGCACTTGAGATTGGATACATCGACTGGGTGTATAAGGGTGAGATGTGTTTCATATATTTCATTACCTTGGACATGACCATATAGGTTGTTGAGCACACTTGTGGCTTCATCCGATGATCATTTCATGTGAGGGGTTTGACTTGGTGTTAGGATGGATAGTTTTTGCCCGTCAGGCCTGACTTGGTGTTGATTTGCCTTATTCACCATTTTCATGTGAGTGTGATCTCTAACTTTTGGGCTTAATTTGATCACTTGCATTGGCATTGATCGCTTACAAGTAGCAAAGATTGGAAGATCCATCATGCCCAAAATTGAATAGGCTTGTGGGTGTAGTAGCTCCATCAAAATCTCCAAACTTGAATAGGCTTATGGGTGTAATAGCTCCATCAAAATCCCCAAGACCCCGAGTGTGTACGGATGGAGATGTCTTAATTGATCAGGCTTTGACTCTTCTTACGAGGCTTTTGTATAGCTGTTGAAAGTGAGTGTAATTGGGTTTCTTCATTTGAGTACTCGAAGCATGCACGATGCAGCATGAGATCCATTTGTCTTCATGGGACATGAATAACACATGAACATGTTGTTGATCTTATGGTTTGATAGTCCATCGGGTGTTTAAAAGGCCAACTATCACCTTTGAGATTTTCAATTGGTGAACTGAACTTTTTTTCACTGTTGATTTTCATTTTTAATTGTTGATTTGTTTTAAATCACACTTAATGGATATCCAATAATTGAGATCGAATATGATCCGTACTTAGGGCGGAATGAGAACCGTATGAGAGTGGTGACTATTGAACAAAGGGTTTAAACGGTTGGAGTGCACGGACTAGGCAGGTATGCGGACATCCTTCACAATAATGTACATAAATATTCTGTAGAGTGGTGGAACTCCATGTGAATGCATCCCTGTGCAACCCTAATTTCTCCTACTTAAAATCCTATTCCAGAGGAGTAGAAAGAGAGAGAGATCCACACCTTCCCTAACTTTGGATGTCCAACTACAAAAAAAAAAAAAAAAAGGAGAGAAAAAAGCGAAGAGGAAGTGAGAGAGGTGGGCCACACACCCAATTCTCTCAATGTCCACATGTCCACACCCCTCGTGTGTGAGGTTTGTGTCTTAGAAGCTCAATGGTTAGATTGCTGATGTTGCAACAATGGTGGGAAGCGGAAAACCAAAGAAACCGGCTATAAGCAATTGAAAATTGTTAATTAAGTACACTACTCCTAATGGGTGTTACCTTATCACGTGGGGGCTCACTGTAATGATTTTTTATATATTCATGCCGATCATCCATTTTTAAAGCTCACTTTAGAAAGTTATACCAAAACTTAAGCACATCCAAATCTCTTATGTACCACACCACAGGAAAAGGTGGCGAATGACCATTAAAAAAATTTTAGGCCACGAAAGTATGGGATTAATCTGATATTTGTATTTTCCTTTCATCCAGGTCCGATTGACCTTTATCAATAGGTGAATGGTAAGTAAATATTCTGGATATGCTTTCGGTGGGTCTTCGTAAGCTTTTAATGGTGGGTGTTCAATCGCCACTTTTCCTTTGGTGTATTCTACCTGATATTTGGATCTATTTAAATTTTGGTACAACATTTTAAAATAGACTGAAAAAAAAAAGAAAAAAAAAGATGGATAGTGTGGATGTACAACATATAATCAAAGTGAGCCCCATGGACCATGGTAAAGGTAACATGTGTAATCCATTAACACATAAAAGGGTGCCTACGGCTCCTGCAGATTGCGTGGTGTGCACGAGACATCAGAGGTGCTTGGATGTTATCAAGTTTTGTGGACCCACTATGATGCATGTGTTATATTCATACCATTCATCCATTTCACAAGATCATTTCAGCACGTAAGTGAAAAAATTGAGGCAGATCGAAATTGAAGTGAACCAACACCAAAGAAAGGGTTGGAACAATGATGCCCACCTTTAAACCTTCAAAGAGACCAACAAATAATGTTTATTTGCTATCTAACTTGTTCCTAAAGTCACAAAGACTTGGATGAAGGGACAAAACAAATATGAACTTGATCCAAAACTTTTGTGGCTCCCAAGAAGTCCTCAATATTAAGCGTTCAATCCCCTACTTTCTATGTTGTTGTTCGCTTGAGCCCTGTATCCCCCTCATTATTGGGCTTATGCCCTAAAATGATCTCGCAAAATGAATGTACCGTGTGGATATAACACTTATCATAGTGAGGCCCACCTAACTTACATTAGGCAATTCGTTTTTTATGCCCACATCTTGTCGTCCGTATTGCCTGTGGATGAATTTCTAACTGCAGTAAGTTAAGCGGGTCCACCGTGATATGTGTGAGAAATCCACTTCGTCCAACCTTTTTGCCAGGTCATGTTAAGCCATGGGCCCAAATATAATCAGATCTAAAACTCAAGTGGGATGTGTGATAAGAAAAAGTAGGTAGCGAAATGCTTACCGGTGAAACTATTCTAGTGTCCACCGTGATTCTTATATGCCATCCATACCATTCACAAGTTCATTCCTAATGGGATGAACTGAAAACACAAAAATATCAACCTCATCCAAAGCTTTTGTAGCCTCGCGAAATGTTGAGCAGTGGAGGTTCAATCCTCACTTATTCTCTCATGCGGTCAATTTGATTTCCATTAATTAGATAATTAAGAATGTTAGGTCAGTGTTATTTTTGTATATGATAAATTAAAAATGAGATCCACAATTTGGTTGGTTTGGATAAATGTAAATCAGTATAACATATGTAAAGAGGAAGACTGAACATTGAAAATCTACACGTGTGGTAGACTCTCAGGAGTTTCAACACCTGATTGAGGGTTCGAGTACCCATATGTGGTGAAATCCCACTACGGCGGAGTGTGTGCGCGCGTGTGTAAAAAAAAAAAAAAAAAACTAACATTGAAAGTCTACAGGAGTTTATAGTACATGTGCAAACCGTAATCTCACTAGAGTTATTCAAGTGGGACCCACGTATTATTTATGTAAAATCCACCCCAACTAGCAAGTGAATCACCTCAACTTAAGCCTCCCGCCTAAAAATCAACTTCATCTGTGATTCAAATGGAATACACGATTGGAAAGTGTATATGACCATGCTTACACTCTAAACTGTTTCTATGCCTGTAGCCCATCTAAATCCTAGATGGACATGTGGGCCATAAGAAGGTTTCAATTGTGAAAGTCATTGTCCCACTATTTTCTGTAGTGTGGTTCACTCCAACTTTAGATATGCTTAGTTGATGATAGGGATAAGTGTGAATAAAACACATATCCCACGGTAGGATGGAGCGGAGTGGATAAAACACGTATCCCACGGCCGGCCGCACGGAGAATCCACACAATGCTATAGGAGCCGAGCTCCTCGTTGCACCATTGGCTTGCTTAAAGAGGATGCAGCGCGGCTTTGGTGGATCCACAAATCCACCAAGGTGGGTGGGATCCTGGACGGTGGGCCCCGCCTTAATGTATGTTCTTTATATCAACGTTGTCCGTCCGTTTTGAAAACTCACTTTAGAGCGTGATCTCAAAAATGAAGCAGATCCAAATCTCAAGTAGACTATAGTACAGGAAGCACCGATAATCAACCATTAAAAGCTTTTCGTGGGCTACTAAAGTTTTGGATCAAGATGATATTTTTGTAGCCTCTTCATCCAGCTCTTTGTGACCTTATCAACAAGTTGAATGGAAAATACACATTTCGGTGGCCACTATGAAGTTTCTAATTGTGGGAATTCAATCATGACTATTTCTTAAGGTATGGTCCACCTAAGATTTAGATATGCTTCATTTTTGGGATCGTACTCTGAAATTAGCTTTCAAAATGGATGGACGATGTGGATGTAAGGAACATCCATCAAAGTCTGCCCCATAGGGATCACCGACCTCAGTGAATCCAGGGATCCACCCAAATTGTGTCTACTTAATGTAAGACCCTTATCCTAGTCGGTATCGTTCCGTATGCTTTCGCGATCCTCCCGGTCGAATTTCTGCAACCCTTGACCCGTATACGACGTTTGCGGGTGATCCTAAGCCGGGTCCCACATACCGAAGTCGGCTCAAACCAAAACTTGTATCATAGCGACCGCGCCGTCGCCGCGATTCCAACGCCGCGACTCGCACACCGAACTGATACCTAGGATAGAAGATGTGGGCCTGCGTTCGTTTCGAAGAAACGCCATGCGTTGCGAATTTTGAGGGAATCTCTACAATAGTCCCATCAATCAATCAATGTCAAGTACAAGTCAAGTCACACCTTACCCCAAGTACAAGCTTCATCCCTCCCTTTTCAAAAGTCAAATATCTCTCTCCCCTCACCACTCCTCTTTTTACAAAAGTCAAACAACACCTTACTTCCCATCCCTTTTCCTTACACCCACCACTCCATCCATCCCTTTTATTATTCTTTTCCCTCATTTCTCAAAGATCTCCCAAGCAACCCAAAATTTCTATACGTCCCAAGCCTTCCCAAGATCAACAAGTGTGGCCCACCCTCTCATCTCTCATCCCCACCATCAAGACTTCATCATCCATCGTTAAATGTTAAGCATAGGTGCATACAAGCCTTATGGAGCAACGAGAAGGCCTAGAGGTGGGTGATCTATCGTTGATTTCAACTTT